>OY764961.1:24151976-24265053 GCA_963668005.1 Melieria crassipennis
GAAAAATTGTGTGGCTGTACAACAAACATAACCTAAAAAATAAATTAAAAATTATGTTCAAAAATTACGTTTTATTTTTTCAAGTACCTATCACGCAGTTGAAAAAAAATTGAAAAATATATATTGTAAAACACTTTATGAGGAAAATATATTTTAAAAAAATTGGTGATTTTATCAAAATTCTAATTTAATAAAAACATTTTTTTTTAAACGACAAACAAAATATTTTTGTGTTTGTATTCACTTTTGAGTTCCATCGATTTTTCTGGTAATGCATCTGATAGAGCAAGTGATATCTATAATTTTCTTATAATTCCATCCAAATCGGATGACTAATTTAGTAATTAATTTTTGTTTTTATTTATTATATTAATTCCGTCAGATCTGGGTTTTACTATTAAGGACTAAAACTCTGGAAAATTGGTACTTATATAATTAATAATTGACTGGCACGACAGCCCGCTTACGCGAGACTAAGGCCTAGCTTCCCGCAACTACCCGTGTTGTGCGTGTGAATTTGTACACGGGTTGGAGGGACCTACAGTTTAATGCCGGTTCCGAACGGCAGGTTGGGAGCTTTTTCATAAGCAATTTTTACTCTCAGAGGTTTGCCATTTCCAGCTGAGAGGACAGCCACCGAAAGAGAAAACGAGTTTTCCCGTTATTTTTTTTAGGTGTTATTATTATTATGTTATTACTTATATTAGAACTTAAATTAAAAAAATTAATAATTAAAAAAATAATTACATATAAAAATTAATAATTAATAATTAAAAATTAAATTTTTTATAATTAAATTTATATTATTTATAATTTTATATAATTATTTATAATTATTTACAATTATATTCAATAAATAAAAATAAAAAATAAATAAATTGATTAAACAAATATAACAATCAAAATTGACCGATGGTCACTTTGGCCTTCCTTGTTCGGCTAATGCCTTTGGAGTACAATGAATCCAGCTTTATTGTTAGTCAATCAACTGGATTATAGTTTATCTGTTGTTTGAAAAACACGCAAAGACCATTGTAACTCAGTGGTTAATGTTTGAAACCACAATTTGGCAAATTTAATTCTCGACTCACATAACGCCTTCAGGAATCTTGATCCCAAAGTACAGAATCGGCGTTTCTGCAGAGTCTCAGAAATTGTTGTATCGTTTCTACCTTTTCTTCGTCTTCGCAGCTTCTACAGACATCAGTGGACGAGAACCACAGATCCAATAACTCAGTCTCCGGTAATGACTTCAACGTGGTGTCGAATGGTGATTTGAGCCAGGGACAATAGAATTTGAATAGTTTTCCTCAAGGAAAGGGAGGGTCATAGTGCCCGGCAATTATCATGAAGATTTAAAATTTTTTTGATCAAGTAAAACGACTCTATTTGATGAGAATTTCCTCAGCTATTGAATTGCTTACTTTCCCACCTTAAGTTCTTAACATCAGATATTTTTTAATTCATTAACTTTTATATTTTTCGCTCAACTCAATTTAATTCTACCGACTCGATGGCATTGCATTCTCTTTACATAAAAATGCCAAAGAATGTGAAAAACATATCTGCCGTAATTAATGATTTCCGGTGGCGTTCCACACGGCACAATAACAACAACAACAACACCGATAACTACAAATGGCTGCTGGCATTTTAGAGTACGCTGTCAATTTCGAAATATGAAACGTCAATTTCCAGGCACTGAACGCGTGGCTGTCGCGGCGACATCAAATTGCAACAGTTGCACATTTTTGCATTTGTTGCTTTTTTGTTGTCTGGCGGCCACATGTGTAAATATTTAGTTTTCTTCGTATGTGCCGTTTAAGTGTGTGTGTGTGTGTGTGTGGCCACAGGTGCAGCAAATGCAGCGTAAATAAAATCGATTCAAGTAAAACGGCAACAAGTGTTGCTGCCACAGTTTCGACGTTTTCACAATTGACACTTTTCCGCAAAGGTGTTGGCTGCGCTATCAAACGCTGCCAGACATCGACAACAGTGGGCCGAGTGGAAAATAGTTGCACGCAAATTGACAATTGGGTCAAACAAGCAAACGAACCGGCAACTGGACAAATGGTTAAATGGGAGGAGAGAGAAGGCGATCTGGTGAGAAGAAGCCAATTTGAAATTGAAACCGAAATTAGTGGAAATAAAACTGAACATAAAAAAAACGCTCATAAAATTGCAGCTGACAAGGCGCGAAAGTGAAAACGTTGGTGCGACTTTGGAGCGTTCAAGCAGCTAAATGGAGCTGCGGTAACTTTCAAATTATAATTCAATTTTTTGTTGTATGAGTATTATGTATTAGGCTGTTGTTGTTGTTGCTGTTGTTTATTGGTTGTTTTTATTGTTAGAGTGGCAAAGAATTCTGGCAGCATTTTTTCAGTTTTGTTGTGTTTTTGTTTTTTGGTCGCAGAAAAACTCTACGAGTGGGTTAGATAAGCGCACGATTTCTCGTTTCCCAGACACATAAAATAACAACAATAACAACTATAACAACAATGAGTGCATTTAAGAAAATTGCTGTTAGTTGAGCAAATAAACTGGCCGGCACGCACACAGACGAGTGCAATTTGTTGTTGGCTAACGGAAAGGGAATGTAGCTACAGAAAATAGTGGACAGACGGAGAGCACTGGCCAACTAGTTAGTCAGTTGAGCAAATAGTTGAATAAACAGACAAATGGACTGACGCACCACTTAACACTTTCTTCAAGCCGCACTTGACGCTGCACAACCAGTCATTCAGTCAGTTAAACAGTCACTTAGGCAGTTTGTGGGCTCCCACGAAAACCAAAACAAAAGGCAACAACAACAACAAAACCATTTATTTATTTTCTTTAGCGCATCACATCACATCATAATTTAAATTTTCTGAGTAAATTATGGAAACTGATGAAAAAGGAAAACTTTTCCAAAGTGCCAAAATGACGTTTGGAAAGTTGACGTTTACGATGCGCTCATTTTTGCCGCATTTCAACTGCAGATCAACACTTGAAATTTCCGCTTGCTTTCATCCTCGTCGTCCGTTGCCATTGTTGACAGTCTGACATTAATTCCAAATTGCATATTTTTACGCAGACTTTGACACTTTCAGTTGACCGGCTGATGCGCGTCCAAAAGTTGTCGCAAACGCAAATGACGTGTTGCTCATTGTTGTTGACCACAAATCACTTTTACCCATAAAATCCATAAACTCTTTTCTTCTCAGCGTCAGTTCAAGCTGCGTTGCCCGGTTTGTCGCCACCCGTTTGATGTTTTATTGGAAAATACTTTCTTGCCGACCATAAAATGCGAAATAAAAATCCAACATGGCAGCCCAATGCGCCACACACACACACACGCACACACACAGACGTAGAGTAGACGTGCGCATGCGTAGAAAAGGAAATTGTTTTGTTGGTTGATTGCAAAACAACATTTTTGTACAAAAAAGGAAAGTGCACTTTGCTGCGATTCGATTTGGCTTGTTTTGGTTTGTGGTAACAGTTGAGTTTGTTTGTTGATTGGGTTTCTTAAAAACACCTTGGCGGCGTTCACGATCGTTAAATGGTGCGCATAGACACAAAGCACAAATTCATTGTGTATGATAGTAAAATGTAGACAGATTTGCTGTATTTTTGGTGTGCTTGCTCCACTAAATGTCTTGAGTGTACTTCAGCCAAAGCCAGAGTTGCATGAACTGACACAGAAGCGCACAAAAATTAGCTGATTTTTCAGTTCTTTCTAGATTTTGTGTAATTCTATGATGTTAAAAAGCTCTTTTCGCTATCTTAACCCATTCACCCTTAACCGGGTTAACACGGTTTGAAACATTCGGTCCAAGATTTGCGAGTTTTAAGTATGAAATTTGTTCCATTACTTGCATGAGAATGTATGTAGATTTGCTGTTAACTTTCAAACTCCCTTCTACAATAGATTCTTCAAGGAAAAAGGAAGATAACCAGTGATGACAAGCTTCGATACCTACCTTTAAGATTCCAGTACTGCCTTATTGATTATTTTAAATATCACATTCATATTTTCCTAAAGAAATAATACTTTGTACGAAAGATGTCTCACTTAACCCGCACTTGCGAAAAAAAGAGAGAGCAATGCACCCACTGGTAGGTTTCGAACTATGAAAGATGTGAAAAGATCTTAGCTAATGATGGGCCATACTAAGAAGCTAAGAATCCCAAATAACAACTCCAACCGCAGCGTCTGATCCTATTAGACTTGTACTGGACTGCGGGAACCAGAAGTTCTGTGCCTTAGTTTCTGATAGCAAATTATGGGAAGATGAGTAACCAACTTTCCTGCTTAATCTCTGCCCAATATTATCCGATGGTTTCAAATTGGAATAGGCTGTGGTATTTTTCTGGAGTTCTATGCTTCAATTTTTGATAGTGAAGAATGGAAAGTTGTGTCATCAACCTTCTTAATTTCTGCCCAATATTCTAAACTGGCTGTAATGTAATAAAAGGCTGTAATGTTTTTCTGAAGTCACCAATATTCCTAAGTAATCTCTGTCCAATATTCTCCAATGGTATAAAACTAGGAAAGGCTGTTGTTTTAATTTCTGTAAATCGTATGCCCTACTTTCTGATAGTAAAGAGTGGAAAGATGGATTACCAACTTTCCTTAGTTATCTCTGCTCAATATTTTTCGAAACTTTCAAACTAGAGAAGGTTCTGGTAATTTCTGGAAGTCCTAACAGTGAAGAGTGGAAAGATAGGCCACCAACTTTTCTTAGTAATCTCTGCCCAGAGAAGGCTTTGGTATTTTTCGAAAGATTTATGCCGTAAGTTGTGCAAACCCACCGCAACACTTGTCTTGCTTCTAATCCTTTTAGACTTCTACTAGGTCCCGAGCCATTCTTAGGACTATCCAGAGGTACTTAGGTTAGGCCATGACTTTGCCGACCTATACAAAAACGGTTTATAACCTCAGAAAACTCGTCTGCAGGAAATGCAATCAAGAACAGGAAACATTCCTACACGTTTGCTGTGATTTCTTTGTACTCAGCAGAAAACTCTCTTGTTAGAGACAGCAACCTTAGTCTCGGTCAGAATCTGGAACTTCGAACTCCAAAGAGTGCCAAAACTAGTAAAATGTCTCAACCTAAAAAGTTTAAGCAAGTCTTGAACAAAAGATCACTATTGGTTGCGTTGCTTTGGTTGGGTTAGGTAAATCGTGCAAGCAAAGCCCCTGTTAAGTCCCTAGCGGTACCAGTAAGAGCTCCTTAGTGTTGCAGATCGACGTAAAAGTAATCGGTGAGAATGTCGGTGTTCTTAGCGAAGTTCAGATCCTATCTAACTTAGAGAAGAACGGGATCCCTTAGTGAGTAAGGCGCAGTCTTTGATATGGCTGGACGAAAGCAAAGAATGTGCTCCAAGGTTTTCCTGATACCATTTTCTTTGCATTTCCTGCATTTATTCGATTAAGTGATGCCCATCTTTTTCGCTGTGAGTCGTTGTGATTGCGATGCTTAGTAGCCTTTAAAAAATTAAACCCTAACTTCGGTTGATATATTTTTTACTTTTCTACTAGGATGATGTAGCTTATATTTATCGTTATATGGTGAGCACCAAATTTTCTGAGTCCAAACAAATCAAGAAAAATAAAATAAAAAAATAAAATGGTCAATGGAACACAATGCTAAGAGCCAAACATTTTCCAGCAAGTCATCGATTGTTTTGAAAAATATTCGATACTTAAAAGCACCGATGCTGTAAGATTGAATTCTGAGCACTTTTATATAGGAAGAGCCGATACTTTCAAGAGAAAAATACTTCCAATTCTTTAAGGAATCGAGTACTTTACTACCAATTTGCCCAAAACTAGTGATAAATATCACTAAAAGAACTTTTTGCCTTAAAAATACTCGGAATCTTTTCTATAAAACTTGTTTTTGAGTCGTTTTTCGTATAAAGAATCGATACTTTCAAGAAACGAATACTACCAATTCTTTAAAGAATCGAATACCTTACTACCATTTTGCCCAAAACTGGTGACAACTACCACTAAAAAACTTTTTGCCTTAAAAATACTCCGAATCTTTTCTATAAAACTTGTTTTTGAGTGCTTTTACGTACACAGAATCAATAGTTTTAAGAAACAAGTACTGTCAATTCTTTCAAGAATCGAATACTTTACTGCTTTTTCTATCGAATCTTTCCAAATTAGTGATAACTATTCCCAAAAGAGCATTTAACATTGAAAATACTCATAAGCTTTTCTATAAAACTCGTTTTTGAGTACTTTTACGTACACAGAATCTATAATAATAATAATTTAATAATTGACTGGCACGACAGCCCGCTTACGCGAGACTAAGGCCTAGCTTCCCGCAACCACCCGTGTTGTGCGTGTGAATTTGTACGCGGGTGGAAGGGACCTACAGTTTTATGCCGGTTCTGAACGGCGAGTTGGGAGCTTTTTCATAAGCAATTTTTACTCTCAGAGGTTTGCAATTTCCAGCTGAGAGGACAGCCTCCGACAGAGAAAACGAGTTTTCCCGTTATTTTGTTTAGGTGTTATTACAGGCAGTATTTGAACCTGAGGTTGCTGCCTGCGACTCGCGGTCCAACGCACTAACCAACTGAGCCACGGCGGCTGCCACACAGAATCTATACTTTTTAGAAATCGTGTACTGCCAAGTCTCGAGTACGAATCGAGTACTTTCTTATTTTCCCTATCGAATCTTCCCAAAACTTGTGATAATTATTGCTAAAAGAGCACTTAACCTTGAAAATGCCTTGAATATTTTTATCATAATTTCTTTGACCTCCAATCAATTAACACCACTCTTGTATCGTGAATACCGCTATGGTTTTTTTGTTAGCTAATTGCTTAAAATGCTTCATACCTAACTAATCGTTGGCAACTTTCAGCATAAAGAAATTTGTGTCTTAATCAAATTACACACAATTTCCAAATAAGTAAATAAACAAAAAATAAATGCGTAAAATAATTTAATAATTTGTTTTATTAGTTCACTTATCGTTTATGGTATTTCCGTCATTTAAATTGTCGCGTCATAATTCCAAAAACTTACACCCAAATTTTTTTGTTAATTCCATTAGCACGCAAAATTTGCCAAGTTATCGCTCGCTTTGTTAAGTTTTCGTTCTCAAATTATTTGCTACAATTTTTTTGTTTATAAAAATGATGTCATTGCTATGGTTCTTACATTTTGAGCAAATTATTAAAATACGTTTTTTTGTTGTTTTTTCTCGTTTCAGCAAACTTTTGCGCTCACAACTTTGCGCGTATTCAAGGTGAGTTCCGGAGAGATGTTTTTCGCTACGAAATAAGAAATGACGTTCAACTCTAAGTCAGAGTTAGATGTCAGTTGATGTTATTTATAGTTCGGTTACGGTTGGACAACTTGATTTACGTTTTTGATAAATGAGCGCATCGTTCGATGAGAAATTACGTTGGTGTGCACTGCGGATGGCAATTTACAAATCTTTTAATAAATAATATTAGGGTTTTTTTTAGGAATGAATATATTAGTTGAGTTTCGTTATGCAAAATGTATTAGAGTAGAGGGTACAATAAGTTTTGTGGGAATTACGAAAGATGGGGTAACCAGTATCAAATCGCATGGGACCATTTTGCAACTGTAGTCATGTGAAAGTGTCATTATTTCGCTCTAAACATGTCAAACTTTGTGAAAAAAAAACACAATTTGCGGTAAGTGTCTTGTCAAGGAAACTTTGGGTCTCTTGAAAGTGATATTCTACCTAACCCGTCGTATTCAGCAGACATTGCTCGTTCCGACTACCAATTGTTCCGGTCGATGATTCATGGACTGGCCGAGCGACATTTAATTTCTTACGAAGAAGAAGTCTTATTAGACAAAAATTTGTTTGATTCTTGAATCGCCTCAAAAGACGAGGTTTTTTAACGCGGCATTCGTATGTTGCCTGAAAGATGGGGAACATCGTAGCTAATAATGGACCATACTTTGAATAAAATTCATTGTAACAATTTCTAAGAATAACATTAACCGCAGCACTTGTCTTTAATCTGATCCTATTAGACTTGTACTGAACTCCACTTCTTGCTTCCAATTTAACTGGAAATTGTATGCCCTAATTTCTGATAAAGAATAGGATGATGGATCACCAACTCTCCTAAATAATCTCTGTCCAATAATTTCCCAGGGTTTCAGACTAAAAAATGCTGTGGTATTTTTCTGAAGTCACCAACTTTCCTCAGTAATCTCTGTCCAATATTCTTCGATTAATTTTTGGAAGTCTTTTGCTTTAATTTCTGACAGTAAAGAGTGAGATGAGAAACTTTCCTAAGTAATCTCTGCCCAATATTCTCCGTCGGTTTTAAAACTTGAAAAGGTTGTTTTAATTTCTGAAAGTCGTTTGCCTTAATTTGTTATAGTAAAGAGTGGAAAGATGGATCACCAAACTTCCTAAGTAACCTCTGTCCAATAGTATTTGCATTTTTCTGAAGTTCTATGCTTTAATTTCTGATCGTAAAGAGTGGAAAGTTGAGTCTTCAACCTTCCTAAGTAATTTCTGTCCAATATTCTCCAAAGATTTTAAGTTAAAATAGTCTGTGATATTTTTCTGAAGTCACCAATTTTCCTAAGTAATCTCTACCCAATATATTTCGTCGGTTTTAAACTTGAAAAGGCTGTTTTAATTTCCGGAAGTCGTTTGCCTTAATTTGTGATAGTAAAGAGTGGAAAGATGGATCAACAACTTTCCTAAGTAATCTCTGTTCAATATTCTCCAATGCTATCAAACTAGAAAAAGCTGTTGTCTTGGTTTCTGGAAGTCGTTTGTCTTAATTTCTGATAGTAAAGAGTGGAAAGATGGATCACAAGTTTTCCTAAGTAATCAGTTCAATATTTTCTAATGGTCTCAAACTTGAAAAGGAAGTTTTAGTTCCTGAAAGTCTTTTACCTTAATTTGTGATAGTAAAGAGTCGAACGTTGAGTCATGAACCTTTTTAAGTAATTTCTGCTCAAATATATTCTAATGGTTTTAAATTATAAAAGGCTGTGGTATTTTTCTGAAGAAAAAAACAGAGAAGGACGATGAATCACTAACTGTCCTAAAAAATCTCTGTCCGATAATTTCCGATGGTTTCAAACTAAAAAATGCTGTGGTATTTTTCTGAAGTCATCAACTTTCCTAAGTAATCTCTGTCCAATATTTTCCAATGCTATCAAACTAGAAAAAGGCTATTATGGTATTTTTCTGAAGTCTTAGGCTTCAATTTCAATAGTAAAGAGTGGAACGATGGGTCCCAAAACTCTTTAAGTAATTTCTGCCCAATCTCCACCGACGATTTCAAACTAGAATAAGTAGACTGTAGTGTTTTCGGAAGTACTTAAGTACTGAAGGCTCTTTTAGACTTCCGAGTGTACTCCAGGTTGAGTTATCATAAAAATTGTACTACACAAAATCCCAGAGAATAATGTCTCAAAACAAGATCCCAATTCTAAGCAGCTACCAGCGCCCTGGGATCTCAAACTTTAACCCATGATACAAAAATATACAGGTAGATTCAATCGAGCAAAATTAAAAGTCATTTGCGTTTTTGACAAATAAAAATAAAATTTTAAGGGTGCAAAAAAAAGTAGAAATACAGAAACTGAATGATATACTGCATAAACTAATTGTGTGAAATTGCAGCTCTGTAGCAAAAATGAAAATAGTAGTACACAATTTGTAAACAAATATTTTTTTCCTATTGTCAATTTTATTTTTATCTGTCGCATTGAAACTACCTGTATATTTTTGTATCATGCTTTAACCTCAAATATTTATTTATTTAAAAAGATTGTCACAAATCTTTTGACGAGTTGGCTGAACAGTAGAATAGAATAGAATTTAATGGAATTTGTTGCACTGAGACCAGAAGTGATCTATTGTGCCCTCTACAAGTTGTTAGAGAGCATCCCCTAGCCCCACCGATCTAATGAATGTTGAACAGTACAACGTTCACCTAATTTGGGTACAATGCCATAGAGAAGTCTCGGGTAACTGATCCCACTGAGGGCAAAAGAATTACATCAGTGATGCCCACTCCTGATGCTACTTTATATTCGTAAATGGACACCACTGACTTAGATTGAGTCGTCACTCACTTAGTCACAGAAACTTTCAGTAGAAAATCGCGTTAAACAATTTTCCTCCTCACTCGAAAGCGCTACTTTTCTGCACTTGCAAGCAATTGAAATTTTATCAACGACCATAAAAAAGTCGCAAATTATATGTAATCGTGTGAGTGTACTCGTAGAACACCTTTCTACCAGCTTTGCCCATTTTCCCTACGGCTGAATCAATACTTATCGTCATCGTGTAATTCTGTGCAAATAATTTATTTTTAGTTTTATTATTGGTGATTTTGTTTTGTTGCTGCAACATTTGGCAAGAGAGAAGGGCGACGTTATTGAGTAATTGGCAGCACAACAAATAAAACTGATGTCAGTTGTGTCAATAAAATAAAGTATTCGAAGATATGAGAGCAAATGTGTGTGTGTTAGTGTGAATTGAGTTGCAAAATTGAGTCATCATTACCGAAAAGTGTGGGCTTATCTGTTCTATCATTTCATTGTTGGGGTTTTTCATATGCGATATGCATATGCGCCGATAACTCGTTTGGTTGAATGAAAGGCGCTGAATGACGAACAGACTGGCTGAATGACGATAGGAACCCTTTTCTAACATTTGACGAAAATGTGACATTTGATGGCAGACGATAAAAACAGGGTTCGGTTTCCATGTTGCGCTCAAAAACGGCCCAAAAAAGGGGCGCAAGAAAGTATAAGAACGGATTAGTATTAGGTCGTCGTCTTATAGGCGGACGTGCGCCCATTTTGACGAGTGCGAGCACCAAATCCAACGCCAAGGAATTGCAATTTTCTGTCAAATTTGCATAAAATTTGATTTTTTATGGCATGAAATTTCGATTTGAAACCGCTACGTGACAACACTTGATTTTGTTACACTGTTTTGTTGTTGTTCCTGTTATTACAAATTATATGTTGTTGTTGTGTGGTAGCTATTTCACTTTGATTTAACGAGCTGCTGTCACGAAATGCCGCAACACTTTCATTGGTGAATTGGTTCGTCCGTTCGACAGAATGTCTGGAATTTGCCTTGCCAACACATGACAGTTTGTTGTTGTTTGTTTCATATGCTTACGTACACACATATTTACAACTGACCACTGGCCAGTTTAAATGACTTTCAATCAATTTACAAGTTCGGCAACTTTCGTTTGATTTTCAAATGCTACAAAGTTGAGCGAGATTGCCTCAGAGATTGCCCAACACAAGCAAGATACACTTTTAGTGTCAGTTGCCGAAGGCGAAAGAGATGGCAAATAAAATACCAAGAAACTTAAAATTGAATCCAAAACAAACTTCAACCCAAAATCTAAAAATAAAAAATAAAAAATTTGTATGGAAATGGCAGTAAAAATGGCATTTCTCCAAAGCGCTAAAAGAAGAAAGAAGTAAAAATAAGTCAATTTTTTCAATAAAATTGAAAAAAACCACACACACGCACAAACATTCACATTGTAGTTTCACCCAAAAGGCCAAATTGGTTTGGTTATTTCACCGATTTTTTTTCTTCGTTGTTGCAAGTATTTGTTACTTGCTTTTTCTGTTGTTGTTGTTGTTTTTGTTGTGATGTGATTTTGTTGGCGGCTTGATTTTGTTAAGCACTCAACTGGTTTGCGACGGCTTGTTGTTGTACTTCTTGTTGTTTTGTTATTTTTCTTGTTGCTGATATTGTTGTTCTTGTTGTTGATATTGTTGTTGTTGTGTCTGTTACTATCGGCCACAGTTGCTTTGTGGCTGCCACTGCCACTGTGACTGTCAAAGCGCCTTTTGATGCCAAAAATCTTTTTCCTCGCTTCTGGCGTTGCACTGCCAACTTGCGTTTGGCTTTTGCATTACTTTGAAAAATGAAAACAAATATAAAAAAACAACCAACGAAAACCGAACTGAACTGTCTTTTGTGCAGAATGTCTTCTTGGCCATTGGCTGGCAACTCTTCTGCCATTGGCTGCACTGGTCTGGCTGCATTTTTCTCTCCCAACACGCAGCCAGCTGCAGTCGGAAGCATTTTGGTTGCTGTTGTTTTTGCTGATTTTGTTATTGTTGTTTTGCTTGGATTGTGGTTGTTTTTAATAATTTTTGGGCAGGTGATTTTTGCAGAACTTGTTCTGTCAGCTGATAATTGGAAAGTTTAATGAAACGTAAAGCGCCGATTTGCCGCCGTTAAGCAATTCAAGTGAAATCTTCATCAAGGAAATTCATAAAGTCGTTTGTCTGCAAATGAAATTTGACGCCCATGTCCAAATCTATCGTAGCATGAAATGCAATTTAACACATTTGATTGCTGTCTTAATGAAATCGTTTTTTTTAACTTTATTTTTGAATTTTTAAAAAATTTTTTTAATTTAATTTTTTTACGTTGTGACATAAGAAATTGCATGACAAATTGCCATTTCACAGATGTCAATGATTTTTTTTCTTTTCTTTTGGATTGATGATTTTGTTTTCAAGTAGTTTTTGTATTTTTTTTTAATTTTTAGTGTACACTTTCTCTCCGGTATTTTGACTAATTAGGCTGTCATGTTGACATGACTTGGACGCTTAATCGTGTATGGTCTGTCACACTGTCACGCATATCTTGTTGCATGAATCAATATGGACATTCGACATTTGATGTGCCTAAGCTTTACAAATGAAATTTAGTTTTTATTGCTTTAGTTTCATGGTGTTGTATTTATTTTAGATTAAAAGAAGAAAGCCAGTTTTTATCTTTTCTGTCAGACAAGCTGTGGACACATGCATAAACAACTCCAAATTTCTCACTGTGTGCTGTGAATGTCTTAACGAGATGGGCTGGTCATCGCGCACTGTGGTCTTTACGGGTAATTGGTCAATGGAGGAACACGGAGCTCGTTTGCAAATACCATTCAATCATCACAGTTGTTGGAGTAGGACGAGACAGAGACACTTTCTGTGTACATGTCCCAGTTTAACAAGTAGCAGGCTCGGAACTCCCTTTCCGGAAGCCCTCAAAGAACTTCAACCATGAAGATTAGGGGGCTTCTAAAGTTTCTGCATCTCACAAAGTGGATTGAAAATATTCACAATGGAAATAAAAATGTAAAATATTGACAGTGGATGTAAAATATTCCAAAATTCACACAAATAATTGTGCTACCTAGCTGTGACAGCAACCACTCAACGAAGCAACCAACCAGCAGTATTCACCTCATTTAGATGCCTGAACACTGGAACAATGAAGCTAACTAGAAGCGGCAAAAACAGTCGCTCATCTCTTAAAGAGATCTACGAGGAGTACAGAGTGCACCTTTGTTGGGTTCTTGGGCACAAGGAAAAAACACACATAGGGGGAAATTTGTATTGCTGACGAGCTGGCAAGAACAGAAATAAAGCAACAGTGGCATTGAAGAAGTTGGCATCCCATCTTCATTTGAAGAATGCACACCTTCATTGATCAAACACCCTTATACCCCTCCCCCTTCCCGCCAAACTCAAAAAGTGCTGGTACACAATGTGGTTTCGAATGGCATTCGGCTCAAAAGTGGTACAGAAAGCCCCAACCTCTCCCCCAAATGAAATCCTATGTGCGCCACTGGACCATCATTCAGTCCATTGTAATGTCCAATAGTTATTTTGTAAAAATTAATCTCCTTCCTTTCCTTTCGCATTTTCGTTCAAAGCGTGAAAGGCCACCAAAAATTTGTTGCTGAAGGTTCAACTTACAATTTCCGACTGTAAACTCGTAAATGAGTATTTTAGTAACTTTACCTTGACAGCGAATTTGTTAAAATTAGCCTTTTGCCGCTTTAGTTCTTCGACCACTCAGCGTTGGCCATTAACCCTTCACGCTCTCACGTTTGAGCCTTTCGCACTTACTGCGCCTGCGACCCGTTTCACAGTTTGTGGCTTTAATGTTTATTTTGAAGTCTTTTGTCTTAAATGTAGTTAAAAAAAATTATACATTCAAGTTGTTGTGCCGGTTTCAGGTATCATACACGCCACCAACAAATTACTCCACCCAGCATTGAACTGAGCGACGAGGAAAAATAACAAAAGTTCACAAAACAAAAAACCAAAAAACAATTTGCTTGTTTTTCTTGATTGTTGGTTTTATTGTTTGGGGGCTTAAATGCTTCCGTTGCGTTTTGATCGATAGAGAAAACCGTCATGTCATTGCTGACAGACAACTTGACACGCAAATGACAGTCATTATGGCAACTGTGAGCGTAAAATTCTAGCAACAACTATTTTGGCACCTCTTCGTTTTATTTAGTTTTTATGGTTTTTTTTAATTTTTTTTGTTTTTTTAAAATTTTTTTTGTTTGATGTGGAAGTGTTTAATTCTCAGCTTGCGGCTACTAATTTGGGCATTTTGTTGTTGTTTTAAACATCGGTTGAGTTTAGTTTTATTTAGGACACACACAAATTCTCCGGTACTAAAGAATTTCCAAAATATTTGAAATTTTTTTTTTACAAATTTCTTTGTTTAAAAAAATTTTCTGTTTGCAATCTCTACTTAATTTTTGATAAATTTATTATTTTGTTTTTATTAAGATTTCTTGGCTTAAACAATTTTTTCTGCTAGTAAACACTAATTTTAGGTAAAGTTATGTTTGTTTTATTACTCTTTTTTTGAAACATGTTTGGGTTTATTATTTATAATTTTTTGTTTTTTATTTCACAAAATCCCTCGAACAGTGAGAATTTCTTAAATATTTTAGTTCTTTTGCAAAATTTATCGTTTAATTTAAAAATTAAAATTATGAACATTTTACTGATTTGTTTGAAAGTTTATTATTATTTGATAAATATTTTTTATAAAGCTTTGTTTTTTATTTTATCTTTTTCTCCTTTGATGAGGAAATGTTTAATCCTAAGTTTAGAACTAAGTTTAATTTTATTTCGGTTTATTTTGGAGTTTCTAAAATATTTTCAATTTTTGCTTTACAAATTTTTTGGTTAAAAAATTTATTATTTGCTTGAAATCGGTAATTTTGTTTGTTTTCTTTTTATTTATTTTTTAAATAATTTTTTGTTTCTTTGTCTTTCAAAAGGAAGAGATCAAATTTAATTTTACATGTGTCTAACAATTTAGACATTTTGTTGGTGTTTTAAGCGTGGTTAAGGTTTATTTATTTTTTTATTTTTTTAAGTTTTTGTTTGTATTAAATCTGTTTCACCTTTGATAAGGAAAAGTTTTATTACAAGTTTTAGTTTAATGTTTGGACATTTTGTTGGTTTGTTTTAAACGTTGGCTGAGTTAATAAATGCAAATTTTTTTTTTAAATTTTATATATCAAAATATTTTCTGATTATGATTGTTAACTTTGAGTAAATTTTTAATAGTTTTATTTAATTTGTTTTCATTATCATAAGGAAGAGTTTTGTTGGGCCACAAAATCCCTCGAAAAGTGAGAATTTTTCAACTATTTAATTTTTTGTTTGCAAATATTTTTTGCTTACAATTTTATTAAATTTTGAGTAAATTTATTATTAGTTGATTATAATTCTTTGTATATATTATATTATTTTATTTTTTCTTTTTTGATAAGGAAAAGTTTAATTCAAATTTTGCACATGGCTAACATTTTAGACATTTAGTTGTTTTTGTTTGAAACATTGGCTGAGTTTAACTTAGGACACAAATTCTGCGGCACGAACGAATTTCTAAAATATTTTCAATTCAACTTATTCGATTAAAAATATGTTTTCCATGCAATTTACTTAATTTTGGATAAATTAATTATTTTAGTTTTGTTTAATTTTTGTCTTTTAACTTTTTTATTTGAGTTGAAGTTTTTGGATACATTTTTTTCAATTATTTGTTGCTTATTGGAGTTTTATTCCTATTTTCCATGTGGTTAACAATTTTCATTTATTCATTCACTGGGGCCACAAATTCTCTCAAGACGTGAGAGTTTTCAAAATATTTCAGTTTTATGTTTGTTTTAAATTTTTGGTTAAATTTTTTTTACAATCTTTACTAAACTTTGCTTTAATGTTTTTTTAAATTGCCATAAAATTCTTTTATGCTAAAAATTTATGGTTTGTCATTAATTTAATGGCAGCATACCAGTGAACTGAAATCAATCTCAGACTTGGCGTCGCTGTTGTTGCCGCAAAACAGCAACAACAACACACGCGCATTCCAAAGCGAACAACGAAAAATCAAAAAGACGTAACAACAACAAAAACAAAAATAAAAACAAGTAAATTTAAACATTTTAACAAAAACAATTTTGTCTCGCTTGCGGCCAAACTCCGAGCCAGTTTTGTTGTTATTTATTTTTGGGTAAAAAAAACATCCATAAAATATATATACAACAAATACAAACAAGTTGCTAACAAAAATAGTGAAAGTAATATTTAATTCATAAAACAGCCGACACCAACCAAATTCAGACAAAACAAACATTCGCCGGCCGCATTGAGTGGCGGCTCATTTGGACTTTGGCGTTCGTTTACAACTTGTTGATGTGATTTTTGCTGCCATATGGGCGAAAGATTTCTACGCCTAATTTTCTGTGTTTATTTACAATATTTTATTTGTTTATGTGTGTGTCATGGCTATTAAAAATAGCAGCACCGCTCAACACTATGCAACACCAGCGTGGGAGACAAAGTCGAACGGTACAAATTTTGCACACTCATTGCATGCCCGTATCGACCTTTGGGCATAGAAAACTCAATTCGTTTCTACGCCTTAATGAGTTTATAAAAGCGCAGATACCCAACAGAAAAATGTTGGAAATAAACCGACAGCTAAAATGTAAACGATCGTAAAGATATATATGGCATATTTTAGATCTATGAATGGCACAGAAGTATAGATGAGTCTGTAGGTAGTTTCTATTCCAAGCAACGGAAGAAAGGGATTTACTTTGTTGCAAATGGTTTGCTTTTGTCTTCAGTTGCTGAAAGAAAATTCTTCGTTATTTGATGTTAGTTTCGACGAGATTCGAACCATGACACTCTTATTTGTGATCTGATGCACGAATCCACAATCATTAAGACATTAAATTTTACTTTACTGTAAACCAATGCTCAATATTTTAAAGTTCGATACTTTATGTATCTACGGATGGCATACAAATTCCGGTTAGTCTGTAGCTGGATTTATAGGTTTCATGTTATCTCTGCAAGTTAGTCTGTAGGTAGGTTTATAGATTTCAATTGATGTCCATTCTAAGCAACGAGAGGAAAGATTTGCCACAAGAGATTCACTTTCTTGCAAAGGTTTGCCATTGCTTTCAGTTGCTGAAAGAAAAGTTTTTATTATTTGATATTAGTTGCGACGAGATTCGAACCATGACACTCTAATTTGTGATCAAATGCACCAATCATTAAGAAATTAAAATTTATTTTACTGTAAACGAATGCGCAACATTTTGAAGTTGGATACATTGCTAGACAATAAGGCGTTCCACATTTGCTTTTCGATTGAAAAATGGTGAATTGAATTTCATATATTTTATGTCTATGGATGAAAGACAATTGCAAGTAGCTATCCCGATTGGTTTATAGGTTCTGTGTTATGTCTACTCTGACTGACGGGATGGATGCTTTTCCGCAAAAGATTCACTTTTTTTGCAAAGGTTTGCCATCAGGTTTGCCTTCGTTCCTTTAAAGAAAGGCTTTTGTTATTTAATGTTAGTTGAAACTAGATTTTAATCTAAGACCCTCTTACTTGTGATTTAATGTACCAGTAATTAGGACACTCATTCTTACACTCATTCTTACTTTAATGTAAAAAACTTCGCAACATTTTGAAGTTGGATACATAGCTAGACGGTTGGACGTTCCATGTTTGAACTCGATTGGGATGAAAAAAAAATAAAACTTTTCTAATAATAAATTCAAAAATATTCTTAATTATATTTCTTTTTTCATTGTCGAGAGCTGGCCTTGATAGCCTAACTGGCTTTTCACACCAGAGGCTCTAGGTTCGAATCCTAGTTCGGACTTGTTAAACACTGGTCTACTTCTATCGCTATCCATAAGAAGTAGATAGATGAGATGAAGGCAAAACCTCCAGAAAAGGAAAACTGCCAACTATCCATCGCCGTTCGGAGTCGGCGTTAAAATGTAGGTCTACCCCCTACCCTCATCCCCTATTCGTTTGAAATGTGTGTTGAGAAAACAGTGTTTCAAACGGTTGGAATTTGTGGCATCACAACGAGCCAGTGTGCCTCATACAAAGACAGCCTTTCAAACCCCTAACCTAACCTTCATTGTCCAGTCGACAAGTCACAATGATCAACTCGGAACAGTTAACTTAAGGCAGGTTCTCACCTTGTGGGAAAAAAAACCGATTTTTTTTTTGCCTTATCGTGTAAATATATGTTTCAAAAATGTGCTCCAGAAATTTCAGATCAAAATCTGAAAAATTACAAAAGTTACAGGCCGTTACATAGCGCAGTGTCGAGCACCGGCCGAGCGCGCTTTAAACTTTAAACGCGTTTTTCTGAGAACCACATTTTCGGACCTTACGGAAGTGATTGAAGGCGCTGGAACGAACCAATCGTCACCAAATTTTTTTTTTTATTAGGGTTTTATTTTTTTTTTTTTATTATTAGGGTTTTTTCTAATAAACGAACCACGATCAGCCAAAAATATTGAAAATTGTTTATTTAAAAAAATAATAAGTGAACAAAAAAATGCGAAAATCTTAATTTTTTTTTCAAAACCTCATAACTTTTGTAATTTTGATTTTTTTTTCATGATCTTGGTTCATTCAATAGATAATACGGTACACATTAAGAATGTGTTCGATTTTTGTGTTTCGGATGACGGGTTTTGACGGAATCACTTCCGGTAGCGGGACACCTCCTCGCCAACATGCCGCCACTGATGGACGCCCCGTGGCCCCCTTTTTTTGATTCATTCAATTTGAAAAATTGTATTCTCGAAATAAATGTGTGTTCATATCCAGAAAAAGCTTTCAGCTTTGTATCTTTAAGCGTTTTCTCAAAAAAATTCCTAAAAAAAAGTGCACTTTTTCGGATCTACAAGGTGAGAACCTGCCTTAAGTTAGCATTTAGCTTGTGGATTCAAAAATATCACTCGATCACCAAGGAATCCAATTCCGAGGCCTGAAAATATGGCAAGCTGCTCTTTTCAAAGTTAATCACGGCTTGATTGATTCATAGCCTTTGAACAATTTTGACAAATTTGAACAAATGTTCAGTCACCACGAAAACTGTATATCAAAGATGGAATGAAGGGATTCCAAATGGACCCAATGAGGTCTCCGGGTGGAAGTGCATGCCGCATACTACGCTTCTTTAACCCATTGCTGCCGGGTAGCAGTTCCGCCCATACGATTTTGATAAAATTTCATGCACGACGTAGAAGTTACCCAAAATGATCAGAAACAAAATTTCAGCTTTATATCTCTGCACGTTGCTGAAATATTCATTAGGTATTTTGTACCCATAACGCAGCAATGGTAGCTTTTTTCCATACTTTGTGAAGTGATCAGCTAAACACGTGAACAAAAGTTGTATTTTTTTACAGGTGAGTTAGGAGGCAGATTTTTATGAAGTTCTAAGGCCACTAGGTTTCGCCACATTTTCCACCTCCGGAAAATTCACGATTTTTGGAGTCTGGTAACTCTAGCTAGATGGAGAAATTTTAGGGTGACCTTCACTAGGTTAAGGTAGTTCCATCTTTACCCTAACTATCCCTATCAATGGTTTTGAGATATCTCAAACATTGACTTTTTTGTGATTTAAAAAAAAAATTAATTTTCATGGGTAAAATTTTACCCATTAGGCAGCAATGGGTGAACCTAACCTAACTTATATCAAGGAAGCTGAACAAACTATTTTCTACAATTCAATCGAGATGGAATAAGCCAATGTTTTCATTTACTTGGCGGTTGGAACTCTCTAAGAATGGTCCAAAAAGAGTTCGTCTTCCAAAGAATACAAATAGTTTGAACTTGACGCAAACAAAAGTCAAATTCGAAAGACCCAGTTTTTAAGGAGAAGTCTTAGAGAAGTTTAAAATATTATATTGTATTGTATAGTCTTGTTGCTGCTATTTGAAAATTGGTTTCAAAGGTCTTATATCTTTGATTCAAGTTCAGCTAAAGCGATTTAGAGACGATCTAACAATGATCCGATTTATGTAACCACTCTCTTGTCTATAAAACTTCCCATAAGAATTCTCATCACTTTAGCTGTTCACCACCAAAATGGTTCATCACTCTTCTTACAGTCAATACCAACATTTTCGCTGATGCGTACTTTTCTAAACTTGGCTGCATATCGATACGCCTTAAGTGCGGTTCATTTCCTTTTTATTGAATACCACACAACAACAACAAAAAACAAACAAATATAATGACACGAACACTCAAATTCGCGGCGTTTCCACTCAACGGCACCAATTCGCCGCGACTGGCGCTGGTGTTGTTGCCATTTTTGTGGCAGCGCGTGCGAAGTTGCGTGGGGCACATTTTGGCGTAGACTTCGATTTGGATTTGACTATGAATATACCTAGTTTATGTCTGTACTTTTATGCTTTATTACACAACAATGCGTTTTGGCTAAAGCTGACACAACAATTACCAATTTGCCGTTGAAAATTTCTATTGCTTACACTTGACATTTCAAGGGCTCGGGTTGTGTTTGTGTTGGTACTCGTAGCCTTTGGCAGTCGCTGGGCATTTAATCACAGCTGGATGCTTAATTAAACTTTGAAATATTGAAAGTTTTGTTCACTTTAGTGTTAGAGGTTGCACGAAGCATAACAAAGGAAACATTGAGAAAAAAAATAACAATAATGAGATTTCAAAAAAGTGGCCGAAAGAAGGTCTTCAGTTCAAAGTTTGTTGAATGGGCAGAAGTTTGAATGAAAATTTTAATCAAGTATTGTAGTAATTTTGGAATATTGTTCATTACTAAAAGAGCTAATTTGTAATTATTTAATGTATTGTTTAATTAAAATCTGACAGCCAGAGTCGTTAATTTGAAAGCATTTGAAAAACTTTAAGCAATACTAAATAAACTTTTAAATGTTATCTAATCGAAGAGGCAGCACAAAAGTCTGGTGCTCTGATTGAATAATGTTGTGTTGGATGCTAATTTCAGCTGAAACAATAACTTGAAATCTGACATAATGCCTGGTTTTCATTCTAATGCTTTATTGTCAGCTAAGTTGTCACTCTGGTTTCACATGCATTTTTTGTTATAAAAGAATAGCCAGATACGAACGATAAGAAAATTAATTTATGCTGTCTCTCCAATTTTTTATGGGTCGAGGGAAGCCCAATTAAGTTAATAGACGCTAAGACGACATTTCTGGGTCTTTCTCGACACTGCTACGTTTTCTTCATTTCACACCAATCTCGGCCTGGTTCGTGGCTTACGGTACAGAAGAGTCTGTCTATCACTGATATCTGGTCACCCTTTATTTAATTAGATATTTCTGTATTTTATTTTATATTTTAAATATTAGATTTATTTAAAAGCCATTACAGTGCTTAAGCTACAGGTTACACTCAAGTTAAAGGTTTGAGACTGAGCTTATGTTTGAGGTCAAAAAGAATATTTAAAAGTGGGTAAATATATTTGCTACAAGCTAATAAATTTATTTTTTGCTGTACGAGTCGTTCATTGGCTTCAAAATTATCCTCAAACTCCATTTAAGCTCCTTTGTAAGTCGATAAGACATACAGCACATATAATATTTTTCAGTTTTTTCAGTACGAAAGAGTTAGACACCGATGGATCTCAGACTAGCTAGCTCCCAGCTGATAGTCTTGGAGAAAAGGTCACGGTTTTCCAGGCTGAGCTCTTTGCCGTAATTGAACCGCGCTGTTCAAAACTATACTTTCCAGCTAATTCTGCAAGAAAATCTATGTAACTTCTGATCTGAGCGGAACGGAATGACGGGGATCCTGATCTGGGAATCACAGATAGCGAACTATACAGATTCTGTATGGAACATAAAGAAACATCAAACATTATAACCGAATGACCTGCCCTCTTATACGCAAAGAAGCGAATACTAGTTAGGAGAGTTCTAAAGACCAAAATTCCTGGAACCATAGAGACCTCTGGAGGTCGCAAATGCAAGAAATAGCAAAATCATGGGAAGCCGCTCAAAGTAGATCTTGGAGATCTTTGATTCATCAATCGTTTAGCCTCATAGGAACCTGACTAGCCCTGTTTAGGTTGTACTCTTACAACTTTAAACTATTGTAAAGACGAAAATCAGTTTGATTCCTGAGACCAACGAGGCCTCAGGCAGATAAAAAAACAGCAAAAACATGGAAAGCCGCTCTTTTCAAAGTTAATTTTGGAGATCTTCGGTTCATCACTCGATTGGCTTCGAAGGAATCTGACAAGTCCCGCTTAGGTTGTACTCTTAGAACTTTTTACTATTCTAAAGACCAAAAACAGTTTGATTTCTGAAACCATAGAGAACTCAGTCGGCTGTCAAGGCAACAAAATAGCAAAACGGTTAATTCGATTTTTTTAAACTTTAAGTTTAACCCTTTCGCTACAGGTTTTTACTAGGGAAAGTTAAAATTTTCAATTTTACGTCTTATGCTTCTATGTGGTTACATTAGCAACATTACATAAGAAATTTTTTAATTTTAATACTCGAACCCTGTATTTTAGAGTGTTTTTCTATGAGAGCAACCACATCGTTGTGGCTGTAATAATTACTTAAATATAAAACTTTTTACGCATAACGAAAATTTGAATATTTCTCCATTTACTTCAGCCAAAATTAAAAAAAAAGGATCTAAATTGAAAGAAAACGTCAAATTAAAAAGTTCTCTAATTTTTTCTGCTTCTTCTTCCTTTGCTATGTCAAGATATACCATCAAAAAAACGTGTATACTCATCTTTAAACTTAACTCTTCAGTTTATTAATTTCGTATTTTTCCTAAAACTTCAAACTATTCTAAAGACCAACAAAAAACTTTATTCTTGCAACCATAGAGGATGCAGACGTCCACAAAAAAGCATGTTGCCATATGGCAACAAAATAGCGAAAGGGTTAACTTTGCACAACTGCATTAACTTCTGGAAGATAAAAACACAGTCAATCGATTTGCCTTGTGAATGGCTCATATGATTTGTTTTTACTTACTTTACTTCCTTACTTCAAAACCCAAAAAAAAAAAACGTTTACCAAACTTCTCACCAAAATCACGCAAATCTTTAATTTTATTTGCCATGAAAAGTTTGGCGTAAAGTTTTGTTGCATATTACAGCAATTTGCAACTTTACAAAAGTGGCGCGTGCAATGCGGCTTTTTAATGCTGCAAATGTCGTTGCTAATGCGGCTTTGCTGTTCCTATTGTTGTTGTTGTTGTTGTTGGTGTTACTTTGTGTTGGCCGCATGCCGCAATCGACAACCAAATGGCAACACGAGCGCAGTTCAACGTATGCTTTTTTGCATACAAAAATCTGGCAACTACGCGACGAGCCGAAAAGGGTTGCGGCGGCCATGTTGCGCGACATTTGGCGCACGTTGCGGTGATTTATGCTGCAACATCTTGCAAACGAAGACGATCTTGCTTTGATTTTTGCCACTTTGTTGTTGCTATTGCTTCTTCTTCTTCTTCCGCGAAAAGCGCACTCTACGTGTCAGCGTCATTGTTGCTCGTTGTTGGCTGCAAACGACAGACGATTTATTTGCATTGCACGGTGTAGAATTTGCGTGGGAGTGCAGCGACTGATTTTGACTTTTCTGCTTTGCTTTGCTACAGTAAGTTTTTTTTCAATTTTTTGTTTTTGTTGTTTTGAAGCAAATCTTATGTAATGCGGAAATTTAAATTTGTCCGCTTTGAAAATTGTAGTAAATTCACAATGAACGAAGTGAAAGAAGTGATTAGTTGGCAGTGGAGCATAATGTGACTTTAATCAATAGTGGCGATGCGCTTGTTTAGTTAACAACAACAACAACAACAAAACAACAACAACGATAACATAAAATAATAGGGTCGCTATTTGGGTCATTCGTGTATGTTGCTGGTGTGTTTACCTTTGCGACGTGATAAGCCAGCAATGGCAACAACAACATAGACAACAACAACATAGACAACGACAATAAAAGCAAGAAAAATGAGCAAAGAATGAGAAATGACATAAAGCTGCAGTTGTGCCAGTAAGTAGCAAGAAAGTGAGTGCGTATATAATATTGTTGCTGGTTGTTGTTGGTAGAGTTAATGACACTAAAACCGAAACGGCTGGTTCAACCGTAACGCAAACCCCTGACGATAGTAACAAAGTTTTGCTGCTAATGAAGAAGTACTATGGCGCGAAAAAAAATGGGGGCCAATTAGGTGAAGATGAGCGAAGCCCACAACCATTTAATTGGCGAGTAGCGGAGACAAGAGTGGCTGGTGGTTGGTTGTGTTGCTGGACACTGAGAGAAAATTTTGTTGTTGAATTTTGAAATTTTGTATATATTACATTGGTTAGTAACTAAATAAAAATATCGTGTGACTTGTTGTTGTTACAGTCAAGTATTGAAAAACCACGTATTAGGTATTCAAAATGTGTCCTCAGACTCTAAACTTAAGATAAATAAAAGCTTTTTTTTTAGGAAAGGTTTGTTTGCTTTAGAAAAGATTCGTATCTAATTTTTTATAATGTCTTAAAAAAGCGAATATATAGACGATTTTGAAGATATATAAAGTATAGCAGTGACGTACCAATTTCATTTTGAGTCCCATACCACTGAAAACCATACCTGCCACCCACAATTTTTTTAAAAACATATATTTGAAGGGATTTGAAGCCCTAAAACCATTTGTTGCATGCAACACTGAGGTGTAGTAAAATTAAAATTAAAGGCTCTATATAGCAAAGAATGACCCGATTTAGATCAAATATGTACCATTTTGTTCGATAACTTGTTGCCATTTTGAAGGTAATTTCATTGTTGTTCTCTCAGAGAAACCCTCGACCCTATTGGCAAAAAACTGGGGCAGACGATTTCCATAAGCTTCTCTTTAGGCAAATTTTTCACTAACAAAATCATTTACCATAGACAGGAACAGCTGGTAATGACTGGATGTCAGGTCCTGACTATAAGTTGGATGCATAAGAGCCTTCCATCCAAGCTCGCGGAGCTTCTGGCGAGTCACTATCGATCTGTGTGTCCTGACGTTGTATTGATGGAATACAATTCTTCTCCTATTGGCCAAAGCTGGCCGCTTGTGCGCAAATGCTTTCATCAGACGGTTCAATTGTTAAAGGTAGAGGTACGAATTATTGATATGTGTGGCCTGACGTTGTTCTGATGGAACACAACTGTTCTCATATTAACTAAAGCTGGCCGCTTCTGGGTGAATGCTTCCTTCAGACGGTCCAATTGATGACAGTAAAGGTCCATATGTCACGTCCGTACAGGTACAGCTCTGTAAATGTTTGACCGTACAGTAGAAACTCATGGAAGATAATTCTGTGTCGATACCACCAAACACACAGCAAAACCTTTCTTCCTTCCTGGCTTTTGGCCAGGATTCACTTAACGTTGTCGTAAGTGTTTCACTTTTCAATAACAGTCACCATCCGATTCGATTTTGTTGCGATTCAGCAGCGATTTGCAAATGGAATTTTGGTCCCTGAGGTTTTTTTGCGTTGGCTCATCTGGCATCCATACATCGAGCTTCTTTTTGAATCTAACTTTATTCAAGTGAAATATCAACACCAGTCGCCTGATTCAATATTTGTGTTTTTATTCAAAGAAAACCTGTAAAATATGGCATATTTGGCCTTTATTGGTGTCCATTTTTTACGCACGCTCAAACAAAATCGAGTCAAGCAATCACAGAACTGTCCGAGAAGTTCTTTTAGTACAAAGTCTAAACTTTCTAACGTCATCTCGCGTAATCCAATGGCACATATACAACGCAAGTTATGGATTACCAAAGTCATCTATTGGAAAAATAAATAATTCTTCCAACATTTTTGGTCGTCAAATTTTTTCTGAGTGTATAAACATGCAAAGGAAGTCAACAAACCAGTGAAAATGAGTGCAAAGTGTACAGCAAACCGTCTTCTGATAAATAAGTATATAACAACAGAATGAAAGGTGTGAGAATGTGCAACTTGGAGTGTGTCGAAGGGTACAATGAAGGCGTGTCTGTACTTGGAAAATATGCCATTCGACTGTTGTATGGTTAGGACAGGCGCAGTGTGTAAAACGCTCAGATATTTAACAAATATTAACAAAGTTACTGAATTAAGTTTAAGTTAATGAACATGTGAACAGACCCTTAGTCGGCTGGGACAGTAGTAGTGCAAGGTGATCAGTGCTCCAGGCACCCTGTATATGCGCTTAAAAATAGAAAAGCTTGAACTCGCTGCTTTAACCCCAACTCCAGCGTCAGTCGAGCAAGTAAATTGTAGCCGCCAGCGCACCGCACATTTCTCCAATTGAGGTTAGGTGCGGTGTGCAGTGCAGTTTCTGTCTTATAGAAGCAACCATTGTTGGTATGTCTGCGTTTCGTCTGTTAGGGTTGAATCTCTTTCTGCTTGTGCAACTTTCTTTGCCGTTGTCGTAGCAAATTCTGTGCTATTTTTATACGCGCAAGTTGAACAACTCGAGGGCAAACAACGCTTTTACTTCAGCAACAACAACAACAACAAGAACACCAACTCTGTACACGCATAATGACAACAAATACGTTAGTTTCTGTTACCAGAACCAACCGTTGGCTGTTGTTGTTGTTGTTGTTTCGGTTGACTTTAGCTGCTCGTCAACGTTGGCTTCACTGTTCTGGCGTTTGCATCGTTCTGCACTTTGTGCCCATTGCGCGCGTGGTGCATCCATGACACCATTAAACATGCAACATATCGTGACACTCACCACTTGCTGCTATGCTTGTTCTTATTGTTGTTGTTGGCGTTGTTCTCATAAAATGTTTTCATTGTGTGTTTGTTGACATTTTTAATGCAGCGACAGCGTTTTTAACAATTTTCTTTTGCGTTTACTTTTCGCATTGACGTTACGTTTTTTCCGGCTGTGCTGTCATGCACCAACAACAACAACAACAACAGCAATAGCAAAACAATAACAGTGACAGCAATTAAACAATTAAACGGCATCAACAGCTTGATGACATTACAAACGCGAAGCTAACAAAAGCAATTAAACAAAAAGCAGAAGAAGTAAAAAAAAAAGTGTGACAACTAAAGTGTGAAAAAGAATTGAAAATAAAATGCGCTCAATGGCGTCAAAGTGACACGACAGCAATACCGTGCAGCCGTCAATTGTTGACGCTTTAAGCTGTCATTGCTGCATGCTCGTACTTGTTGATTATGTATAAGCCGTGTCGGGTCAAAGGTCGGCGCATTACTTATTTGGGTTAGCTGTGACGTAAACCACGACGAGGAATTTAACCTCGAATTGAACGTGTCTCTAGTCGAAGTTATAGCGCTTTAATCTTAGATTAGTAGTAATCTATGTAGTAGTTGCTTATTAGTTAACTAGTAGTAACTTGTTAAGTAATCACTGATAAGTAGTAGTTACTTGTGTAGTAATCACTGTTTAGTTAAATAGTAGTTACTTGGGTTGTAATTGCTGATTAGTTAACTAGTAGTTACTAATCTTTGATTACTTAAGTAGCAGTTACGTGTGTAGTAATTGTTGCTTAGTTAACTAGTAGTTATTTTAGTATTAATCAGTGATAAGTTAAGAAATAGTTAATTGTGTAGTAATCACTGATAACTTAACTAGTAGTTATTTGTATAGTAATTGCTAATTAGTTAACTAGTAGTTTCTTGTCTAGTAATTGCTGATTAGTTAACTAGTACTTACTTGCTAAATTAACCCTAATTCCAGAAGTGAGCCTCACAGTCTCACTAAAGATTTCAAATGGTGATAAATCCAAAAGATTTCCGATTCAATTATTTTATGTAATCCTCTAATGGAATGTAAGAATTATAATGCATTTATAAATTTAACATTTTCGGCAGTTTTTGTACTTTTTAAACAAATGTTTTCAATAACTAAGCTCATATAAGCCTGACAGTCTCATTTCTGGGTTTACGTTACTTTTAAAATTCTGGGAATTAGGGTTAAGTAGTTGTTACTTGTGTTGTAGTTATTGCCTATAAATGAAATTAAATCCTACAAGAGGTACGGAGATCTATACGGTGGAATGTGCGTTGGAGAAGAGATGGAAGGGTTGAGATTGAAGGCTTGTACGTTCTCTGTGCCTCTCGTTAAGCTAAAAAAATGCCAAAAATACGAAAACAGTGAAGTGAATTCAATAGATTTCTTCTGTTTTGTGTTTGGGGTCACTGAAAACAAAATTTTTACTAATTGATTAAAGAAGAAAACTATTTTTTTTTAATTTTTGATTTTCAGTTTCGTGTTCAGCGACCAAAAACAGGTATAGAAATTTTTTTAAGGTGCATTTTTTCATGTCGAATATTTTTTTTATTAACTTTACTTATGTTTTTTCCAGAAATATCAACTCTGAAATTTCGGAAAAAATTTTTCTGTCCAAATTTTTTCTTAATCTTTAACTTATATTTTGAGATTTTAGAAAATTTCTTTTTGTTAAAATTTTTTGTCACAGCAAAAATTGTTCAACAGTTTTTTTCTACCCATCTCTGCCACAACATTGTTTAAGTACTAATGTTTTTTAATCTCTCTACATACTCGACATAATTGCTTAAACTTTACATAAACCAACCAGTTAAACTTGAACTATTTTTGCATCGTTTTGACATTTTTGCCACATTTGTGATTGCCGTGTTTTTTTTAAGGTTATCTCTCTCACATGCTGTCATGGCTGTTTATTGTTTGTTTTTTTTTTATTTTTAAATTGGTTTGTTTTGCATGGCGTTTCATGTTATCAGCTGTGAGTGGTAATGAATTCTTTTTAAAAATTATGACAACACTTTTGATTGCTGCAATTGTGTTGTCATTACCAAACAATGAGAGACAATTTTGTTAACAAGTCGACACATGTCGAAAGCCGGTTGGCTGTGTGAAGCTTAGAGAGTGTAATGTGGATTTGAAGACCGCGTGGTAGCTGCAGATAATGAATATTATATAATGAATATGGGGCTTCACTCTTTGTTGCCTTGATGTTGTATTATATTCTGCATATAAGAAATGTTGAAATTTGTAGTTGTTTAGTGCAAAATGATGCACAGAGACAACATACAAAATTATGGATTATAGTTTAACCGATTTCGTACCTTTGATTCGAGTAAACGAATCATAAAAAGTAGTAATGTTTGCATTTTTTTTGCTACGAAAAACCTGTGTAATCTAAAGTTTATGTTTTTTATATTAAATTTAGATCTATTGGCTTTCTAATAAAATATTTGTTTGCCATGCCACGCATTTGCTATTAAAGATGGGCTCACATTGAAAAAACTTCATATATAGACTTTTTTCTTAAATTCTTTAAAAACACTTAAAATAGCCAGATTTGTACAAACCCGACACGGAATGATTGAAAGAAAACCACACTAATTTTGTATTATAACAAATTTCGTTTAAATCTGTTGACCCATTTCGTACCTTTGATTCGTTAACGAATCATACAAATTAGTAATGTTTGCAGTTTTTTTAATAACGATAAATTTGTGTAATTTAAAGCTTATGTTTTTTATATTAAACTTAGATCTATTGGTTTTATAATAAAACAAATTATTTGCCACGCCTTCCTTATTAAAGGTGGGCGGACATTAAAAAAAAACGCACATTTATATTTTTTTTTAATTTTTTTTTAACGTTGTTTATGATTGGAAAGTCAAAATTAGTAATTTTGTATTACAATAAAATACATTAAGATCTGTTCAGATGGCCAGAAAAGGGTGTTAAAAATCAAATTTTAATCTGCGATTACGGACAAATGCCATCATCGATCTTGCTGAAACTTATTTTCCGTGCCTTTTTTTTACCTAATTCGTGTTCCTATTACAAAAATTTAAAAAAAACAGTAAGACATTTCTAAATTTAGAAACTGCCAAACTGAGCTCTTCAACTTCTCTTGAAATTTTCTAACACTTTAATACGTCTTTTCTCTCTCTTCTCTTCCCTCAACATTTCGACACCCTCAGAACGCTTTTCGTAGGACCAAACAATGTGTTTGGTTTACATTGAGTGAAAATTCATGAATTTCCAGCAAATGAAAGCCTCATTTGGCCATGCAACACATTTTCCAAATTGCCAACTTTTATGGCGCCTAATTGCGGTGATTCATCAAAATTTTCTTTTGTTGTTTTCACTCTTTTTTTGTTTTTTTTTGCTTACTAAAAACACGCAAAAAAGCTGTGAATTGTGTTTAGGGAGGGAAAAGAAAATTACATAAATAATTTACACCTGTTAATATACGAAATCAAAGACCATTAAAGGTGGCAAAGGGAACAAAAACAACACAACAACAACAATAAAACCGAACAGCAGTTCATATGAATTTCAATCTATGAACAAAAACACATTTTCCGATGCCGAAACATTAACAAAAATGAAGCAATAATTCATTTAAGAGGGGCGGGGAGAGTATGCGAGGAGAGAATACGAGAAGAGGCTGTGAGGTGAGAGTGGGGCCTGTCCTAAGGTGCGTAAAAAGGTTCAGGCAACAATGAATGGTAATTTGGCAAGATTTTATAATACCGGGTTGGCTTTGAAATTCTTTCATTCGTTCTTTTGTTTTGTTTCTTTGTGCGTCAAATTTTTTAAATTCTTGAAGTGTCAAAAATAAAGTTTAGTTAGATTGTTTCCAAGTTAGGAGCAGACAATAAATATTTTTATTATAACATTAAAAAAACACAGTTGGGGTATTCACAGTTTGATGTGTTTGTAATAATTATGAAAAAATGTTCAACAATATTAAAAATTACTTAATATTCAATGATAAAAATTAATTTATTTCTGCATATGGAGAATCAGCTGATTTTGTTTAAGAATACTCTTTTTATTATAAAAAACAGTTTGATTTGATTGATTTATTTGTAAGATATATCACCAGCACATCACCAGCTCGAGCTAGGAATCGAACCTAGGCCCTCTGGCATGATACGCCAGCGCACTACCCGCTGAGTTATCGAGGCCATCTTTTGTTAGGTAGAGAAGTATATATGTAAAAAGAGATATCGATACTTTGTGTTCGAAATGTCGATTTGGTTTTAACAAGCAAAATATTTTAAAATTCAAAATATTAAAATATTAAGTATTTTAATTTAAAATATTAAAAAAAATAATGAAAAATATTTAAAAATTTCGAAAAAACTTCGAATGATCAAATTTAACGCTTTTTAACAGCTGATTCAGATAATTGAAAACATCTCTAAAACAATCCGCTCTTTGAATAAAGTTCTCATTGGTACAAAAAAATAGAGTGATATATACAATAGAAAATTAAATCCCATTGTTGTTTTTGTAAAATTGTCAAATTTGCTACAAATACCACGTTTATCACAAAATACACAATACAAGACCAAATCCAATCGTGAATACCGTAACTAAGATATTCTATTTAGACGTCTGTTGAGGTACTCATGGGTTAAGAGGAACTTCTCCTCGTGAATTTTTTAAATTATGTTATTATTTACTGTCCAACTACCCTTTTTAACAAATCTTATGTACTCACATAAAACAACACAACAACAACAATAAAACCGAACAGCAGTTCATATGAATTTCAATCTATGAACAAAAACACATTTTCCGATGCCGAAACATTAACAAAGTATGTTAACTCCTAAGTTATTGTATGCACAAGTCGCTAGTCAAATGAACTGATAAACTGACATTGTTGTGAATCGACTTTTTTATTGATTCTAAAGTCATCGAAACTCGAAAAAAGTCAAAGGTCCTGTCATCAGGATCTGTCATCATACATACTTAATCGCAACATGTCTCCTTTACAATGCATTTAAAATATCACCTCTCGTTCAGTGAATATGCGGTTTTATCTTGAAATTAAATCGCGCACTTTTACTCAGACACTATTTTGTACTATCTATGTATGTGCTATCCACCTATCTGTACTGAAGCTTTTAAGGCCCATATGTATGCAGCCTGTGTACCCTCACATTCCAATGTAGGGTGTGAATAGGTGGGAAGGAGAATAATGCAAAATTGATTTGAATGTTTGTGGCGTTGAACGCACTTGAGCGACGGAATGCACAACTTCCGCTTGGTTGGTGCTTCAACAAAAAAGTCACATCTCGACAAAACCTTGAGACACACACACACACACACTTACAGTTACATACTAATACGCGCCTCAATATTGGCCGTAACGCCGAATAGGCTTTCCATTTCATTTAATGCATTTCAAACGTTTCACTGCTTTAAAATTGGCGGCATTCACGAAGAATAGTGAACTCTTCAAGAAGATCGGGGAAGGCTCTTTTTTAGGGTGTGAGAGAGAGACGGTGCCAGAGAGCGAACTTCTGTCAAAAACTATCCAAAGTCTTAAGACAAAAGCCCCTTGAGCCCTGGGCTCAACCTTCTTCCCTAAGTATCTGTTCGTGCTAAATATTGTGGGTGACAAATATGGTTTCAAATGGTATTGGACTCAAAAGTTGTGTACAAAACCACCTGAAATGAAATCCTGTGTGTTTAGACTCTCTTTGAGAAGAAAGACTTACCTGCGTGAGTTCTTTTTGACTTGTCACTGTTAAATAGACACTCACGCTTAAACGTTTTGACTATTTCCCAATGATTTCTGAACACCTGGTGCAGACTGCAAAGTTCCTCATGTATTCCCCCCAGAGCTAGACTTCCTACCCTCTCCCTCCAGGACGTTTATCAACCATTGCTGCCCACTGTTGCCTTCCCTCCTGGACGTTTTCCGACCATTCTTCCCTTTTCGGACTTCACAACAGTCAACTTACAAATCATCGAAATTATCAAGACGTTGCCTGGAAGAGAAGAGGAAAGTATACTTCATCTTTTATGTACTTGTTCTGCACTCTCTATGAGAAGAAAGATTCACCGGATTGAATTCTTCATTGAGTTTTTCTTGGTCGCTGTTTAATGGGCACCAACACTAAAAAAGTTGGGTCTATTTTCCAATGATTGCTAAGCAAATAAAGTGTACTTCATCTCATATGAAGTTGTTTTGAACTCTTTTTGAGAAGAAAGATTTACCTAGGTGAGTTCTTCTTGACTGGAAACAGTTTAATAGGCACCAAAGCTAGAAGGTTGGGACTATATTCCTATGATTTCTGTAGGATCAGGCATTGAAAAGCCAGTGAAGTCTGCTTCATCTCGTATGTATTTGTTCTGGACTCTCTTTGAGAAGAAAGATTTACCTGGGACTTGACTGGTCAATGTTCAATAGGCTTACGCGAGACTTAGGCCTTGCTTCCCGCCACCACCCGTGTTGTGCGTTGAATTTGTACGCGGGTGGAAGGGACCTACAGTTTTATGCCGGTTCCGAACGGTCGTGCACAGGTCTTCTTGACGGGTCACTGTTTAATAGGCACCAACGCTGAAAGGTTGAAACTACATTGCTATGATTTCTGCAGAAGTTGCATGCATGAGAAATAGAAGGAAAGTGTAATTCATCTTCTATGTACCTGTTCTGCACTCTCTTTGAGAAGAAAGGTTCTCCTTGGTGAGTTTTTCTTTGACAAATTTGAGTATCTATTCGCAGACTAATCACAGTTTATTTAGCTTTGCCAACAGCTCTAATTTGATCTGTCAGTGGGACATGTGAGTCCTCATATTATGATATCACAATGGGCCTTCTTATTCCTACATGTGCTACCTTCGGAGTAACAAATACTGCGTACCTGCCCAAATTCAGAAAAAATTATCACCTGGGATATGAGTTCACATATTATGGCATCACAATAGACCTTCTTGACCTTCTTCGAGCAACCATATGACTTCCTACCTAAACTGAGAAAACAATTCTAATCTGATAATTCTACCTTCTTTGTATCTAATGTTTAGATTTAAGAATTGAATTCTCTTATATGCTTTGGCCATGTTCACAATCCACAGTTTGTGAAAACCCCAATTCTTTAGCTATTAACGACTCATTTGCCCTCAGTAGCAGCGTTCTCCCCAACTTGATGTACTCGCTGTACTTTTAATATACTCCAAACCATGTACACAGCATATTTTTGACATTTCGTGCACTCACCCACCAATTCCAGCAATAAAGCAACTCAGAAGCTCGCTGCTTGCTGAAGGGAGTGGAATTTTATGTGCTGATAATTTTACGCTCCAGAATTTCTTTCTTGCTACACACGAATACATCTACATTTGGTTATGGCTGCTGTCAACAGTGTTCTTCTTCTTCTTCTTATTGCTGGCGCTATTTTTGTTATTGTAGCAGCACATTTTTCACGCATTGCTAGGCCACAAGTTCAGTCAGTGTTGGTGCACAGGTTTTTTGTGTGTGTGTGCGTTGGTTTATTTTCAGTGTCAAGGGGAATGTTTTGATTAATTTTGTCTGTCGCTTTGCTGCAATTTTATGTTATCTATCTACATAAATGTTGTTGCTGCTTGCTGCCGCTTAATTGCCGTCTCGAGCGCCAAACATTCGCCAATCTTTGTTCGGGTGGAAGTCATAAATTCATTTATGTTCCGGCACCAAATATCAGTTGTTGTTGTTGTTGTTGTTGGTATTGTTCTCCTTCTTCGTTTTTTCTTCTTCTACAACTTATTATAACTAGTTGTTGTAGTTGTTGTGTTTTGTTTGAGGGAAAATATTTATGCATACCGACTCGTACGCATCGGTTTCCGAGAATTTAAGCCACTATCCACTTTGATTTATCATAAAAGCGGATGTTGTTGTTGTTATTATTGTCACCGCCACCGCTTCTTGTTCTTCTGTTTTGCCATTGTTGCTCGAACAGATTCCCAAAGATTTTTGGCCGCTCATTCTTGCTGCTGTCTGCTGTATTTGTCGGCCTGACTGTACGTTTGTCGGCTTTTGTCGCTTAAGTATTCGCATTCAATTTCACAGTGGAGCTCAACTCTTAATTAAGTTGTTGTTGACATGGGAATGTGTGTTGTTTTTTCTGTACATGCACACAATACACATACATAATGTCACACTCACACATACACACGTACATACATATATGTTTATAACTATTTATATACAAGATTTATGCCCAGTGTGGATTTTGTGTAAAAGAAGGCGTCAAATTAGTGTCGCCCCCCTCTTTAGTGGCCGCTCGCTAGACAGCAGTCTCCACCCGCCCCCAGCTCACAACAAAGGCCACTTGAGCATAATTGTGCTGTCGCTTAGCAATAACATTGTTAAAGTGGCCAAAAAGACTTGTTCTATGTAATTGAAATTAATGTCTGCACACAACCAAATTTAAAAGTATTGCCAACTTTGAAACATTTGAACAAGAAACTTAAATCTGCATTATACGAAATTCCAAAACATTGGTGATTTTAGTAGTTTTGTAATTCTGCTTAGTTTAGTTAGTTAGTTTAGCTTAGTTGGTTTTATAAATCTCCTAAATGTCATAGTTAGTTGTGTCCTTTCTGTAAATGAAACAATTGTACTGGTAACGAATCTTCAGCTCGTACCAAATCTATATATAAACAAGAATCAAGTTGGGTCCAAATTGAATTTGAAATCGTATTCTATTTGAATTTCGAAACATATGTATATTGCTTGTATTGAATTTGTTTGTTCTGCATATTCTTCTTAAATTTGGTGTGTCTCATCAAACCCGATAGTTGAAAATTATGAAATCAATGTATATACAAGGTGCGTCCCAAAGTAAACAGGACTTTTGCAATAGGGACGTTTCTGGTGGCGCCATCTATGTGTGAGAACATGCGTTGGAAAGGTACATCTTTCATTCACATACTGTCTAAATTTCATGACATTTGGTCTAGTAGACGCCGAAATATCCCGCTCAATGTGACAGTATGTTTTTAACTTTGGTACGAGAATGTCGATCGAACAAAGAGCTAATATTAAGTTCTGTTTTAAACTTGGTAAAACTTTTACCGAAACGTTTAAATTGTTAAAGCAAGTTTATGGTGATGATTGTTTATCCCGTGGCCGTGTTAATGAGTGGTTGAATCGATTCAAGAATGGTCGTGAAGACTTGAATGACGACGAACACGTCGGCCAGTCGAAATTTGTGATTACTGACGATGCCATCAAAACTGTGCGTGATTTTATCAAAATGCAGCCAAAATCATCATTGGAATTGATGGAAATGGAATTGAACATCTCCAAAACATCAATTGATCGCATTTTAACCGAACATTTGGGTCTCCGTAAAGTGTGTTCTCGCTTCATTCCGCACACTTTAACCGACGACCAAAAAGCGCAGAGAATTGAGCACGCAAACGACATCGTTCGGGAAGCCAGACGTGATCCAAATTTCTTGTTCAACATCGTAACCGGTGACGAAACGTGGTGCTTTCAATATGATCCCGAAACAAAGCGTCAAAGTGCCGAATGGAAGCACCCAGATGAGCCAAATCCGAAAAAAACCCGCCGTGAGAAGTCAAAAATCAAAACTCATCTCATTTGTTTCTACGATTCAAAGGGAATAATTCATCGAGAGTTTGTTCCACCGGGAAAAACAATTAACGCTTTGTTTTATGTTGAAGTTTTGAAGCGTTTGGTGCATCGCATTCGTCGTATTCGGCCAGAATATCGCGAGGAAGGAAGTTGGCGTTTATTGCATGATAATGCACCGGCTCACAGAGCCCTAGTTACGACCGATTATTTGACCAAAAATCGCATTTTTACCATCAATCATTCACCGTATTCGCCTGATATGGCTCCCTGTGACTTCTACTTATTCGGTCAGTTGCATTTGCCGATGAAAGGAAACCGTTATAAGGACGTTGAGGACATCCAAAAGGCTTGTACCAACATTCTGAAGGCGATGCCGGCCGATGACCTAAAACACTCATTCCAAATGCTTTTGGACCGTGCAAAACGTTGTATCGAAGCAGAAGGAGAGTATTTTGAATAAATAAAAAGAATTATACAAAAATAATCATCCGTTTTCTTTATTTTATAAAAGTCCTGTTTACTTTGGGTTGCACCTTGTATATATCTATAGATTGTTTGTGCTGGCTAACTAAAATAACTAAACATGAAAGTTCAACTATGGGTCCAACTTAAAAAATGATAGGAAGATGGGATTTTTTTGAAATATGGGGTCCAAAGGGGCAAAACATGGGTTAAGGTTTTGTATCAAAAACCGATATTTAATGGGTATGTTGATTTCAAAATTGCTGAAAACACTTGAAATCAAAAATAATCCCACACGCATAGTAAGTTGTTTAGGTTAAAATTTAACAGAGTCGTCAATGGGTTAAGTTTCATACGGGAAGACTACGAAAAAAACATGAACCGAGGTTTAAAAGCTTGTATCAAATTCAAATTCACTTTACTTTAAATTATAATTAATTCAACAAGTTTCTTTTTATTTTTTCGAAATTCAAAATCTGATGTTGTCAACCATTGGTTAAAAGTTTGTATGGAGAAACTGTGAAAAAACATGAATTTTTGGGCCTATTGACTTCATACTCTGCGAAAGTATTTTTAATGAGGAATAATTCGTCATGTGTTTTTTTTTTTAAACAAACTATAACAGAGTCAACAATGGGTTGACTATGTTTGACTTCAAATATGGAATGAGAAATAATTTGACACGTGTTTTTAATGTTTTTCAAAAATCAAAATCCAACTCAGTAAACCGAGGGTTAAAAGTATGTATGGAGAAACATAATTTAATTAGTTTTTTTATTTCAAACTCAGTAAAAGCAGTTCCAATCAGAAATAATCCAACAAGATTTTTTATTTTTTTCGAAAATCAAAATTCAATCATAGGTTAAAAGTTTTTGTGGAAAATTGATGAAAACACTCGAAATCAAAAATAATAAGCCGAGGGTTAAAAATTTGTATGGGGAAATATAATTTAATAGGTTTTTTTTAATTCAAACTTACTAAAAGTACTTCAAGTCAGAAATAATTCGACGCTTGGTTTTCTTTTTTAAATCCATTTCTGACGCTCTCAACCATTGGGTAAAAGTTTGTGTGGAGAAACTGTGAAAAATTGATGAAAACACTTGAAATCCAAAATAATAAACCGAGCGTTAAAAATTTGTATGGAGAAACATCATTTTATAGGTTTTTTTTACTTCAAACTTAGTAAAAGCACTTCAAAAATAATTTGACACTCGGTTTTAATTTTTTTGAAAGTAAGAATGTAACTAGGTAAACCGAGGGTTAAATGTTCGTATGGACAAAAATAATTTAATATTTGTTTTTACTTCAAACTTAGAAAAAGCATTTCAAATCAGAAACAATTCAACCAGTGTTTTTCTTTTTTTGAAAATCAATTTCTTGCGCTATCAACTCTGAGTTAAAAGTTTTTATGGTGAAATTTTGACAAATTCTGAATTCACCTATTAACTACAAACTTGGTGAAAGTACTCATAGTGGAAAATAATTCGACTCGTGTTTTTAACTTTTTTGAAAATGAAAATCAAACGGAATCAACAATGGGTTAAAAGTTTGCATGGAGAGACTGAAGAAAAATGATGATTTAACGGATCTACTCGGAAATATTTCGACATGAGTTTTTTACCTTTTTGAAAATCATAATCTAAGGGTGTCAACCATGAGTTAACAGTTTGGAGAAACAAGATTTAATGGGTTTTTCGACTTCAAATATAGTAAAAGGTTTTCAAATGAAAAATAATTAGAGAAGTATTTTTTAAAATCAGAAATAATTCAATGCATGTTTTTCATTGTTTTTGAAAGTCAACATCAAACGAGATAAAGATTTGTTAGAAGTTTATAAGAATAAACATAACATTAGAAAAAAATCAAAAAGTGAGTGAAGATTATGTCAATGAAATCATACAATTTACATATATATACCTATGTATATCAATAGTCATAATTTCACATATAAGTAGTCGATTTATCTCCGTAAAGCTTGTGTCTGATCGGGTATTGTAAAGTTTTCTTACTAATTTATGAATTTTCTTTTATATTGCAGCAACCAACAAAGAATTATAACTCAGTTTAAATATGGTAAGTTTTTTAAACGTTTCCCTTTAAATGATATTAAAATTATTTTGCAGTTTTTTGTTACTGAGTGCAACCAAAGACGATATAACTATTAGCTATATAACTATTATAGTTATATGGTGTTTGATTTAACCCATTATTGTCAGCAGTAATGTTGTTTTAAGAGCTTTTAAAGACTACTCTGGTTTAAAGACTCTTATGGATACAAAATCGAACGTCAAATACACTGAAAAGAATCCACAAATTTTTCCCATTACATATTACACGTGTTTAAAATTTTTTTTTTTAAATCAAAATTTGACGTGGTCAACGATGGGTTAAATGTTTATATGGAAAAAACTATGAAAAAACATGAATTAATGGGATTATTGCCTACAAACTCGGTAAAAGTACCCTTAGTGAGAAATAATTCGACACGTGTTTCTATTTTTTTGAGAATCAAAATCTGACGGTTCCAAGGATGGGTTAATAGCTTATATGAAAAACAATTAATTAATAAGCCGGACGGACTGACTTCAAACTTGATGAACAGGCTTTTTTTTGTAAGGGGAAAGATTTGATTTTAAAATGAGTAAACACTATTTTATTGAATTCTATGAAATCATGAAGCCAGTCATGCAAAACTGCAGGTAACGGCTTCATGTTTCTGTTTCATGTTTCTAACCGTAAAATAATCCAACTAAATGCCACTAAATATTCACATTTTTATATATACACACAGTGTCGCACGAAAGGGCGCTTTTGAGAGTTCAAGTTCCCCTCAGATAATTTCTTGGTACAAAATTTGTAATTGACATAAATGGTTTCCAAAGGTTCAGAAATCCTGAATGCGCCACTGTATACACACACGCATACACATAAAAACTTCTTAGTCTGCATTTCCTCTCAATCGTTTGCCCTGCACTTCGGTGATGCCTGAAATGCCATCGAAATAAACTTCAATCGCTTAGCTGCACGTGTTTTCCATTTTCCATTCAGCATTTTGCATTCAGCATTTTCCTACTTGACGCTCATCCGGCCATTAAACGCGTCACTGCCGGGCCAGCGACCACCGGCGCTGATTGCATTCGCTTGTACTCGCACACACACTCGCTGAGGCCGAGCAGGAGCAGAGCTTGTCGCCTCGACGGCATTGTTGCATGTTGCACATTTAATTGGGTCAAAAGGTTTCGCAGCCATTTCTCATACGAATACACAACACAGCTGAGTACACGTCGAAAATTCAATTAAACACAATTGAAATGTTTACAACAAAATAATAATGCAACGAGGGCGTCAGCCACAACAACAGTGTTGCCACATTTTCAATGCAAACAATTGCAATTGTCAACATTGATTCGAGTTCGGCCACAAGACTCAACTGGGCCAACTCTCAACGGAGGCTGCGTATTTATTTACTTTGCATTGTTTGTGCAATTTTATTGTTTATGTGTGTGTGTGTCTGTGAGTGCATTTTTCACCTGCGCAAGCAATTTTGTGCGTGTGTTGGTGCTTAATTTTTGACACTTCCAATGCACATTGACTCAGACAAATTATCGCTGCATTTGTTGTTGTTTTTGTTGTTGTTGTCATCAGGTGTTGGTGTTACACGCTTTTCTGGAGAACTGCTGCTCTGTTGCTGACGTTGGCTGCTGCACAATTTATGTTTTTTTTTTAGTGAAGCTTAATTGCCATCCTTCGTCCTTCCCCTTCTCTCTGCTTTCAACAGCCGTGGCCAGTATTTATGTATGCTGTACACTTACATAGTTCGAGCTTGTAATGAGGTTTCTTGTTTCGGATTCCGGTTTCGATGTTGCATTCATTTGCAATTTGATTGGCTGGCCGTAGCAATCTGTGTGTGATTGCAGATAAAAGTTGCTCATCGCCACTGAAAATTGACTTGAGTTGTATTATCAACAGACATATGTACATACATACATACTAGAGAGCTGCATCGGATAACTTTTTACTGCACATGAGAAGTTTGTTGTCGGATACGTATGCTTCACTTACTCGATCGCCGTCGAGTATGTATACTGCTCTTACTCGCTCTCCCGCTCACGCGTAGAGAAGAGAAGAGAAGCACAGAATTTCGGATAACAACGAGAAGGAAGCCGCGAAAAAGCGGAAGCCGAAAAATCGGAACATGAAAAAATAGGAACATGTAAAAATAGGAACATAATAGCAAAACTTCCGCGAGTATGAGGTACCTTCCTACGGAAGCTCGACAATTTTTGCAGCTTCAAGGTCAACGGCAGACCAGATATTGCTGCTGCTAATGGCGTTGTGGTTGGACTTAGAATGTTTTTGCTATGTTTATGCAGTTACTGCATTGCAGTAAATTGATTTAAAATCTTAAAATATAGTTATATTATTTATTATAGTTATATGTATTATTAATTTTTCAATACATAAGAAAGTTTCTTCTTCTTTCTACAATAATGTAATTAAATATTTTTAAATCAATATAAATGAAAATTAAAATATTTATTTATTAGTTATTTTATTTATTTATTCATTTATCATCCTGTAATCAAAATTCGAGCGATTACGCGTGGAAGCTGAAATCAATGAATGTTGTTAATGTGGGAAGGGAAAGGTTTTTTATAAATTAATATTTACAATAACATATATTTGTTCATATTATTCGTTAAAAATAACTAAACAAATATAAAATACAAAAAATTATGCTTCGCGCAATGCGCGCAATGCTTTGCAACATTCCTTTGAAGCACATTCAACTCAAACTTCACAAAGTATTTGCGGTACCTCATGCAGTTTCAAATCTTCCGACATACTCGACACCTTCCGCGAGCATTTGCGCTTCCTCATGCAGTTCAAACCTTCCGACATACTCGACAGCTTCCGCGAGTAATTGCGTAGCAACGAGAAGGAAGTCTGCTAGCGTCGATTCGCAACGAGAAGCTGCTCGCTCAGCGTCGAGTAACAACGTGCAGTTACTCGACAATTTAGAGGTACCGAAAAATGAGTACCTTTTTTTCGGCTTCTCTTCGGATACGTGTTCCGTTTTTAAAACTGCACGTGAAGGCATCGAGTATAAATGGATTTATGCAGCTCTCTATTACATACATACAAATGTTGATTGGAAGCATAACGAGTGCTGCTCGTCAAACGATTTGATGCAATTTTTCCTCTTAACTGAAGTTGCTTCGATTATTCAAAGCGATTTCATGTATTCTGCTTTCTACTTGAATAATTCTCCAAGTATTACAATTAAGTTTTCTATTATGATTCTTAATGACTTTTATATTTATACTCATTTCATTATATTCATTAAATTTAAGATTTAATGGGAATTCATTATCACATCATTGTTCATGTCTTTCTCGAGTCAAATCGTTTAATTATTTCTCATTTCAACTTCAACTGAGTTTTATGATTTTCCTCATTAACCATGGTTCCCCGCCCCCCTTCTCACCTCAATTCATCAGTGAATATATAAATTACATTCATTGCGTTAATGTGACAATATAGCTGATCGTTTTGCGTTATTACGATGATTATAAAATGTCGTAATTAATGTAGAAATGTTGCCATAAATAATGCCACAATTATCTATCGCCGTTCTGAGAAGCGTAAACATTTATTTAATGAATTAAAGTTTGTGTAATTAATGCTCATTGCTTCAAAGAAACATTTAATTGCCGTACAAATGGAAGCTGATTCAAATGCTGATCTCGTTTGAGACTTTTGTCGCTTTTTATAAAGAATAGAGTTGCGTTTTAAAAGCCTTTTTACAGGTGACAAAAAATTTTGATTGATAATGAAATACAATTTTAAAATTTAAAAAATAAAAAAATATTTTAAATAAATATTTGTAAATGCTCTTTCACTCTGCATCATTAGATGTTTCTTCTATCATTGGGATTACAAAATCATTGGGATTACAGTTCAGTTCGTTTTTTTGTGGCCATTTTCGGCCGTTATTTTCGTCATTTATTTTAGAGCAAATTAAATGGACAGATTGCAAATGGGTCCATTGTGAAGCCCTTCTTAAATGGAGCTTTTTTCGGTATATGATGTGTTTAGCAATTCGATGTAAAATACTAAGGAGAACATTTTTGTGGAACTTTTTAACCCTCTATCTCCACTTTTTATGGGTAATTTAGACCCATTTTTTCTAATATCCAAAAAATGTTCTTTGAAACAGGACTTTTAAAGAAGAAATTTACCACGAAAATATTCGCCATAAAAATCTACTATAGGTCTTTGAATACACCAAAGTTCAAAATTTAACTTGAACGCCAGAAATAAGTCAAAACTGAAGAAGAGTTTGTTATTATTATTTTTTTTATAGTAGAAATAAAGAAAAAAGTAATAAAATCAAACAAATAAAAACAATTTTCAAATAGGGGAAACTCGGGTACATTTGACTTTGGGGAACATTTGACTATGACCGTTTTGGAATCAAATCGGTGCAAGGAATGAAATTTCTCTATTGCGAACAATAAAATACATGATTTCATAAAACGTCATGAAGTTTGACAGTTTTGTGCGCAAATTTTGGCGAAGCAGCACGTGCTTTTCTTTTTTTACGGGAGTTTCTGTTATTTTGTGACAGTGATACGTAAGGAATTTGTGAAGTGAGTTTAATAAATATCTCAAAGTGGTAAACTAATTTTACATACATTATTTTCTATTTTTTCGAAAAATGTTGCTAATTAAAGGTCATTAAATTAGGTAAGAAAATTAAATCAAGTAAAATAAAGCATATGGGGCACATTTGACATAGAAGATGTGGCAGTAATTATGCGTAGCGAAATCGGGTTAAAACTGCCAATTCCAGAAAATCCGGCTTCAACTTTAAGATTAACTTGCCCAAATATTTTGTAAAATAAGTTTATTTTTATCCAAATTATTATTTTTTTTGTGTTCAATTTTTGTTAACTAGAGACTTATAAATGAAATATCTATTATTTATTTTTTTCTTCGCGTAAAATGAAATATTAATAAATATATAACGAAATTTTGCTTATTTTTAATCAGAAGCGATTTTATTTTCTTTCACAAATATAAATGTCAAATGTTCCCCTCCAAAGTCAAATGTGCCCCTTTTTTAAAAACATATGAAATTATAACGAGCAAAATCTTGTGTATAAAAAAATAACTATAAATTTACAAAATTTAATAATCACTTTCGAGAAAGCAACATTGATTTTTAAAATTAATCAATCACGTTTCGAGAAATATAGGTTTAAAAAAAAGGTGTCAAATGTACCCCAGTTTCCCCTACCTTTCCATTTTTTTTACTCTGATTTTTCATTTGATTCAAATTAAATCGATCAGAAACAACAAAAATTTGGTACATGTGTGTGCTTTAGGGATTTGTTGCCAATGTCTGACAAAATCCTTTTATGCTCCTTTGGCTGTCGACTTGCAAAGTTCTGCTAAATTTCGCCATTATTTATGAATTTTTATTACGAAATGTCAACAATGCATTCGCATAACTTCAACACTGCTGCAACTAACTGCACTAACACACACACATACATATGAAACAACAACAACACGAAATGCATAGAAAGTATATTTTCCAAGTCGATGCCAACTTGCATTTTCTTTCTCCCATGTCTGCGTTTGTGTGTGTGTGTGTGTTTCTGTGTGTGTCTTTCTGCCAGCCACATTTTTCCCGCAAAGCTCATTGAGCGTTTGCGCTTTCCTGCTCGCGCCAACCTGTCACTGATGCCACTCGCACCGATTGTCCATTGTAGTTGTTGTCATTGTTGCAATACTTACTCGTACTTTCATTGTAGATGGCGAAATTGTCACAGCATTTTGCATTTACAACGCTTCAGTGCGCCGCTCGAAACCAGTTCACAGCCCCAGAAAACCCCATGAAAGCGCACACAGCGACACTCTGCACGTGCACGCTGGCCTCGAGTGTCCAACGTTCGCCTGTTATCTGCACAACAACAAGTGAAACGGCGATCCCACCACCACTCGCCGACAGCAACAACCGCCATTTGTATGCTTAAATTATTTCAGCGAAATGGCTTTGTTTGTGCGCGTCGCTCGGTTGCGCCATAATTTTGTGATTTTTATTTATAGCGCCGCCGCCATTGCCACCCACCGGCAAAGGGTGGCAGCGGCATTTGGGTTTTTTGAGTGGCCGCACACGCTGCCAACTCTGGTCACAGCGGGTGGATAATTGTTGCAAATTAATTAATGTGCTGGAACGTTGCCGAATCGGGCGCATTTAATTGTGTCTAAAATTAAAGCACACTTTTGGGCGTTCACAATGGCATTTATTATGTGAGAATAACGTGGCAACTACTTAACGCGCACTACAAATGAATATTGGACTTGGATTCGAGTTTGGTCAGCTTCACTTTGAAGCCCTGCTTGGCATTGATGAGGGGCGTGGGCCGATGCACAATGGGCAGTTCCTTGGGGTCGCGCAATTCGACTTGGAAGTTCTGCAGCAACTTAACTACGGCCATCTTGACAACAATGTTGGAGAAGTTTTGCGCTGAAAAGTAAGCAATAACAAAGTCATTTTCATAAAGAAAGTAGAAAACCTTTTAGAGAGAAGACGTACCAACGCACAGACTGGAGCCCAGACCGTAGCCAATGAAACAGCCATCGCTCTTCTCTTTGCACTTGTCGAGAAAACGCTCCGGCCTGTACTCGAGCGGCGCTTCAAAGTATTTCTCGTCGCGCTGTAGCGCCATTAGCGGCACCATTATTGTTTTCCCTTCGCTGATAACGATGCGCGTCTTCGGTATTACGAGACTCTTCTGACAGACGCGCTCTACAAACGGCACGCTCGGATATTTGCGCAGTGTCTCTGAAAAGTAAAAAAAAAAACAACATATACTATTTGTTGTTGTTGGTGTTGTTGTTACCTTGTATGCAAGCATTTAGGTATTTGAGGCTATCAATATCGGCATAGGTCAGGCGATCCTCGGCCTCGTCGATGGTGGTGCGTTTGTCCTTCATAACGCGTATCTCACCCTGCACCTTTTTCAATATGATCGGATCTTGTATTATCTCGTAGAGTGTTAATACTATGGTGGAAGCTGTTGTCTCGAAGCCCATATTCAAAAATCGCTCGGCTACTTTTGACACTTTCTTGATGGACAGCACCTTCTCGCGTTCTATCAGCAGAGAGTGAGAGAGAAGAGAGAGCGAGTGGTTATAGATTAGTGATTATTATTTCCTATTGTATTGTTTTGACATACCAAACATCTTTTCAACGTGCCAACTTAGCTTGGAATTGTTGCAGATGTTGTTGCCGTTTCTGAACTTAACCAGCAACTGTAGAATGTCCTTGCGTATGAGTCCGCCATCCTCGCGTTGCTCCACACTGTCCTTAATTATGTCGCGCAGTCGATAGGTGAGCGATGACTTTTTCGGCAGATGATTCAAGGTGCTGATTTTTAGAATTTCATAGATTAGTAGTAGTTCGAGATTGGCAGCGACTTTAACCTAACCTAAACTAACCTAATCAAATGTTTTGAAAGAACAATTTTTATAAGCATAATGGTTTATTAGACCTTTCAAAATTTAAAAAATACTGATTACATAATACTTTAGACAGACAACTTAACCTAACCTAACCGAACCTAACTAACTTGATTTAGTGTCTATAAAGTGTTATATGGTTTCTTATTATGGTTCCTTATTATAGTTTCTTAAAACTTGAAAGACCATTGCGGTCATTTTGACGGTTTTCCATTTTTTAATATTTGTATCTCTAACTTTTCTATAATTTTGCTTTGATGACTTTAATTTTTTTATCGGGTTCTACAATTAAATCTACAATTAGGGTTCTACAATTACAATTAGCCAAATACGATGTGTACGTTTCAAGATATAAGCGGATTTAAAAAGTAGTCTTTGTAGGTATGGAAAACTTGCCAACTGTAAAAAACGCCGGTAATATGTAATATTTGTACCAGATATTTAATACTTAAAAACTGAATCAAAATCATTATCTACAGAAAAAGCTGAAAGATAGTTGTCTTTTATCCAAAACTTCAAACTGCAACTTAACTCGATTATATGAAATATGTGTACCAGATATTTAATACTTAAAAACTGAATCGAAAACATTGCAAGACCCATTCTAGGTGACCATAGAATCGTCTACAGAAAAAGCGGACAAATTCTAAGGGGTCTTTTTTTCAAAACTTCAAACTGTAAAAAGCACCGATTATATAATATTTGTACCAGATTATACTTAAAAACTTAATCTGGGCAATCATAGAATCGTCTACCGAAGATTCTCAAAGACACTCAGATGTGCTTTTTTCCAAGATTTGAATGATCAGTGGACATAAGAAACCTGCTGAACATTGTGCCTTGGTACAACACTGACGATTTTCATTGCCTAAATGTGACTTTGCAGCAATTCAGCACCTCAGAAATTCAGCATAAACTAGCGGATTTGTAATTTTTAGCATCAGAGGCGACTACAGAAGAAGCTGAATTACACTTAGGTATCTAGGAACATGTCAGGAACATAGGAAAACAACCTGCTGAAATTCGAGCGGCCTCCATGATAACCCAATGACCATCAGAGACACTAATTCTCTTGAAATATGTAATCCCAATGGCCGTTTTGACCTATAAAATTTGGATCTAGTATCCCAGAGTCTAATTCGAACATGTCAGAGGTCATAATATGTCCTGGTTCTCTCAGCAGGAAGTAACAGCTTCCTCTGACCTGGAATCGTTCATGACTAGTCGGTAGTACTGGTTTAGAGTAACAAAAGTCAAGCATGATTTTGCAAAGCAAGTTTCCTTTTAAAAATAGCAGCCGTCTAAAGTTTGTATGTGTGTTTTCATAAACAGTTTTCCCCTTTACAAGTGCTAAGACAATCAACATTTTTTTACTTATAGCTTATGTTTGGAATAACAATTTCTGTAAATATTCTATAACCAAATAGTTATACCTAACCAAAATATTGGCAGGCAATATGAGTGATCAGATGAGTTATGTACGTTTTTGTTAGCATAATCAGATCGAAATCAATGCTCGTAATGAGGCGCTAAGTGAGCTTCTTCAACGCTGGAATACTAATGCTGGTTGATTCGAGCAACATTGCAAAGATTTTATGATACATTTGCAATATAGAAAGAGTTGTTCAGAGTTTAACTGCCATTCTAAATTGATCTGAAGTAGCCAAAGGATTCTTTTAACTTGACTGCTACTGAGCTTTTGAAAATATAATTTGTGAATGAGGAATTACTGACTTAACCCATTAAAGCCGGGTACCAGTTTCGCCCATACGATTTTGATAAAATTTCATACACGACCTGGAATTGACCCAAAATGATCAGAAATTTCCGCTTTCTATCAATTTTCATGGGTAAATTTGTACCCATTAGGCAGCAATGGGTTAATCAGCCAGTCAATTTTTGATGCTAGAGTTGGTACCCAAACTCTTAGAGCGCCTTGAGTTCTTTGCCACATCAAAGTCCCTCTTTTTATGTCTGATTCCCTCCATCTCTCTCTCTCTCTCTCTCTCTCTATGTCCCCCACTCCCTCGCTCCCTCTTCAATCGATTACTCACAACGAATTAAAGCCTCGATTGGCCAAAGAATTCCTTATGTAAGCTTTGAAGACGCTGTCGCTCTGCTCGAACAGGTTACTATCCAAACCGTAGACTAAATTTCCAATGGTATTGATGGCGTAGCTGTAAATATAAAATCCACCAATGAACATTTGCAAAACTATATCTTCACTTGACAGCATTAAGACTTACGTTCTCAGCAGGCGCTGCATTTCCACATCGATATTGTCGCGCTCCAGCATGGTCGCATTCAGATGGCGCAACATGTGCTCGGCCACCTTCTCGACGTTGCGAAACATGCCCTCGACGCGGTTGACGCTGAATATGGGCGCCAGCTTTTCCAGCAGGTTGATCTTGCGAAAGCCCTGCATGTAGTCCCATTTCTTGTCGTTGAAGTGGCCGTAGGGACTCTCGAGGAGGGCGCGCGCCAGCGCCACGTCGCGCACGAGCAGCGTCGGCCTGAAGAAGAAGTAGATGCCGTGCAGCGGCTCGCGGCCGGCATGGTACGCCTCGTTGATGGCCTGCACGTGGTGGAATTCGCGCCGGTAAACCTGTTTGAGGAAACGCCACGTCAAACCGGTGCGCTCGGTCGGGAAGCCCTTGCGCTCCCAGTGGCTGTAGACGTGTCGCACATACAGAAAGATGAGCGAATAAAATAAAATTGGCAACAGCATCCACATGGCTGCGATGCAGGATCGATAATCGGTTGATGACTGAAGGCTGAAGGCGCGCTACACTGGATCGCTCGCACTGTGCGCCGGGGAAGGTGCCGCGTATGACTGCGGCTCGCTGTGCGAATGACGAGTGCAACTGCAGCTTCTCAGGAATACACGAAAGCCGACCTCAAATCGAAAACAACAGATTGGAAAAGATCGAAAGTAGCCTGCAGTGTTGTTGTATGCTCACTGGCTGTCGCGTCGAGATTACGACTGACTCGAGCAAACACACACACACACTCATATGCGGACATGTATATTTTTAGAGATGCTGATAATTTGGGCAGCTTTCGCGGTGCGAGAGAACGACCACTCGAACGCCTCGTCCAGCGGACAGCCGAATCATTATCACAAAATTACTGTTTACGTTCGAAATTACGTTTCGATGGCGTAGACGCTGGTTTGGCAATGAGATTACCGTAACAGTGCCGTCGTCGTGGCCGCTGCACAGTGGAAATGTTAGACTTTGATTATATAAGTAAAACAAAATATGTTTGCCTGAAGAATTTGAATTGATTGCCTTATCTCAGTCGGAAGCACTCAGGTATGTCTTTTTTTCGAGATTAGAACCTCGGATCCGTGGACATCTACTACAACCTACTGAAAAACGGCTAACTCCTAGTGGACACAACTGACCTGCTGAAATTCGTACAGCCCCAATTTTTTCGCGCTATCACTATTTTTATTTCATATAAAACAAAATAGCGGAGTTCACTCTTCATAGCATTTTAGGTGTAAAGTTGCTATCGTAGCAATCTGTCGCTACAACTGCATTGCAACAATTCAAAAATGCTATGAAGAGTGAACTCCACTATATACAAGGTGCAACCCAAAGTAAACAGGACTTTTATAAAATAAAGAAAACGGATGATTATTTTTGTATAATTCTTTTTATTTATTCAAAATACTCTCCTTCTGCTTCGATACAACGTTTTGCACGGTCCAAAAGCATTTGGAATGAGTGTTTTAGGTCATCGGCCGGCATCGCCTTCAGAATGTTGGTACAAGCCTTTTGGATGTCCTCAACGTCCTTATAACGGTTTTCTTTCATCGGCAAATGCAACTGACCGAATAAGTAGAAGTCACAGGGAGCCATATCAGGCGAATACGGTGAATGATTGATGGTAAAAATGCGATTTTTGGTCAAATAATCGGTCGTAACTAGGGCTCTGTGAGCCGGTGCATTATCATGCAATAAACGCCAACTTCCTTCCTCGCGATATTCTGGCCGAATACGACGAATGCGATGCACCAAACGCTTCAAAACTTCAACATAAAACAAAGCGTTAATTGTTTTTCCCGGTGGAACAAACTCTCGATGAATTATTCCCTTTGAATCGTAGAAACAAATGAGATGAGTTTTGATTTTTGACTTCTCACGGCGGGTTTTTTTCGGGTTTGGCTCATCTGGGTGCTTCCATTCGGCACTTTGACGCTTTGTTTCGGGATCATATTGAAAGCACCACGTTTCGTCACCGGTTACGATGTTGAACAAGAAATTTGGATCACGTCTGGCTTCCCGAACGATGTCTTTTGCGTGCTCAATTCTCTGCGCTTTTTGGTCGTCGGTTAAAGTGTGCGGAATGAAGCGAGAACACACTTTACGGAGACCCAAATGTTCGGTTAAAATGCGATCAATTGATGTTTTGGAGATGTTCAATTCCATTTCCATCAATTCCAATGATGATTTTGGCTGCATTTTGATAAAATCACGCACAGTTTTGATGGCATTGACTGGCCGACGTGTTCGTCGTCATTCAAGTCTTCACGACCATTCTTGAATCGATTCAACCACTCATTAACACGGCCACGGGATAAACAATCATCACCATAAACTTGCTTTAACAATTTAAACGTTTCGGTAAAAGTTTTACCAAGTTTAAAACAGAACTTAATATTAGCTCTTTGTTCGATCGACATTCTCGTACCAAAGTTAAAAACATACTGTCACATTGAGCGGGATATTTCGGCGTCTACTAGACCAAATGTCATGAAATTTAGACAGTATGTGAATGAAAGATGTACCTTTCCAACGCATGTCCTCACACATAGATGGCGAAACCAGAAACGTCCCTATTGCAAAAGTCCTGTTTACTTTGGGACGCACCTTGTATATCCATATGTTTGCCTGAAGAAATTGTAATGTCCTAATCTCAGTCGAGAACACTCAGGTATGACTTTTTTCGAAATTTGAATGACCTCGGATCGGTGGACATATGTAACCTGCTGATATTGGTCCAACCCTTAGAGGGCATAAGTGACCTGCTGAAATCGTCGAGGCCCCGTTCTCGTAGTATCACTATTTTTATTTTATATAAAACAAAATATGTTTGCCTGAAGAAATTGAAATGATGTCCTAATCTCAGTCGAGAACACTCAGGTATGTCTTTTACAAAGATCTAAATGACCTCGGAACCCAAGCGGTCAAATGGTCCCTAGTGGACCAAAGTAACCTGCTGAATTCGTCGAGGCCTCGTTTTCTCGTTCTATCACAATTTTCATATTTTCATTGAATAATAGTTTCGCCAACTATTCAGCACCTCAGACAAGTGCCTTATCCTGCAGAAATTTAAATTTCTGGCACCTGAGGCACTGGTTGTCTTGGAATCTGTAGTCCAAATGGACACTTCAACCAGTTTTTTGGCTAACAGGTTTGGGACTTAATATCTTGAAAACTAATTAAAACGACGCACCAAATTCAGACATGTCATCTGCACCGCGCTGTGTCAATCAGCGACTTTGTTGGTTTTAGGCCACGTTTTGTCAGAACCTGCTCCACCTGCTGCTGTGCTCTCTTCAACAGTGAGCTACTTATGACCAACTTGCAGCGGACAAAAGCGGCCGTTGTCGTGGTGGTCCCAAAAATGGCAATGTTCAACAGAAACACCTGTGCGACAGTCGTTGCAATTGCCATTGATTCGAGGCCCTCTGCAAGTGAAAACAATTAAAATTTTGTATGTGTGTGTGTATGTATCTGTTGTATAAGATTCAAGTACTTAGTTGCTGTGAGAGCATCTGAATGTCTGATGGTTGTCACTCTCGTCAATCTCGCACATGTCGAGACGCACAAAGCAATCAATGGTGCGTCGCATGGTGTTCATTAGTGATTAGAATGTGAGGCCTTTGAAGCTGAGATGCTTGAAAGATTCAGTGTTCTGAAATGCTGTTTGTTTAATAAAATGTATATTTAATCTATCTTATCTTATATTTTATGTTACAAATAAAGAGCGAACGAACATCGATATGCGTCAGACATCTAAAAGAGTGCATTGCTTACATCATAAAACTAAAAGCTCTTATGAGAGTAGCTTTCAATGTTCACGGTCAAGTTGGAGTGGCAGTCTGCTCCTGAAAATGTTCACTCAAACACAAAGGATCCAAGCTTGACTCAGATCAACACAAGCACATCCTATCTCTGTACATACGCGCGCAATGACTTTGCAAATAAGTTTTGAAAGTTTTACAAACGATGACTTAACTAACTTTAAATCACATAGGACAATCTTGCAACTGAAGTAATGTGAAAGAGTCACTATTTCGCTCTAAAAATCAGTATGTGTCATTTCTTGAATGTGTCAACAACATATTTTCTTTATGTTCCTTTGTACCAACAAAACAATCTTGCAACTGAAGTAATGTGAAAGAGTCACTATTTCGCTCTAAAAATCAGTATGTGCCATTTCTCTAATGTGTCAACAACATATTTTCTTTATATTCCTTTGTACCAACAAAACACAATCGACGGTAAAAGCTGATCTTTCTGCACGTCAACACTCAGTCACATGTTGCAAAAGTTGTCAAAGAGGCTTTGCGAATACTTCAAAGGGATGTCCTATTCCATGCGCTGTATTTAAAAGACATTACGGTTTCCGACATTCACTTTTTTCTGGTCCTTGGCTCATAACATGGCCGAGCAACCTTTTACTTTTTACGATGAAGTAAAAAATTGGTTTGATTCTTGGATCGTCTCAAAAGACAAAGCATCCTCTCAACACGGACCATGGGTATGCTGTCTGACAGATAACGAAAAGTCGTAGCTTACGGCAGTAGGTTAGGTTAGCTGCCTGGCTACCCAGGTTAGCCACGCATAGACCCTGTTGAGACCTTAGTGTTAGTCAGTTAGAGCTCCTTAGTGTTGCGGATTGACGTAAAAATCAATGAGAATATCGGTGATCCTAGCTAAACTCATTAGCGACTTTATATCATGTTTAGGGATCCTATCCAACTTACAGAAGAACAGTGAGTAAGGCGCAGACTTGATATAGCTGAACAGAAGCAAAGAATGTGATCCAAGGGTTTGCTGGCGAAAATTCGTAGCTAACGGCAATAGGTTAGGTTAGGTAAGCTGGCTGGCTGGCCAGTTCGGCTACACATAGACCCTGTTGATCCCTGTTGTTGGACCCAATTAGAGCTTCGTAGTGTTGTGGATGATGTAAAAGTGATCGGTGAGAATTTGGGTGTTCCTAGCGAAGTTTTGCAGTTACTTAATGCCGTCTTTGGGGACCCAATCTAATCCAGAGAAGCACGTAGCCCCTTAGTGAGTAAAGCACAGTCTTGACACCATTTTGGTGAAAGTTCTGCGCTTGAGCCACTATTTAGCATTGTCCCGATAAATAAAATACCTTTTGAATAAAATACATTATTCTTATTTATCTGAGTAAAGTTAAAAAGTTATAGAAAAAACCCTCAAAACCAAAAAACAAATTTTAGAGAAGACGTTTTTTCAGTTTTCACTGCATTGGCATAACAAAATTACTAGTGTCCGACCGAATATTCGGTTTCGGCTCAAACGGCCGAAACCGAAACTTTCTAGAATATTTTTTACATTTTATTCTCTGGCAGATATATTAAAAAAACAGAAATTCGGTTTCGGTTTCGGCCCAAAAAAGATGGTTCGGTCGGACACTAAAAATGACAAATATTGTTTATACCCCAATAAGTAGTTCTGGATTATTCAGACTTTAGACAGACAGAAGTCAAATCCTTGGTCCAAACATATCTTTCACAGCCACTACTTCACTACCCTTCCCACTAATTCACTACTCTCCCCACTACTAAGTGAAGGAAATACATTTAAGTTGAAATGAAAGTATGGCAAATGTCAAAGACAAACTGTCAACTGCCATTTGGATTCGATCCTCAAAAAATATTTGTACCCCCCGTAGTTCTAGAATATTCAGAATATCTTTCACTTGCACTACTTCACTTTTCATCTCACTAATTCACTACTCTACCCACTACTAAATGAAAGAAATATAATTAAGTTAAAAACAAATGAAAGTGAATGTCAAATGTCAAAGAAAAAGTGCCAACTGCAGTTTGGATTCGATCCTCAAAAAATATTTGTACCCCCAGTAGTTCTAGAATACATAGACTTCATAGGCAGAAACTAAATCCAACCATCTTTCACTTGCACTACTTCACTTTTCTTCTCACTAATTCACTACTCTACCCACTACTAAGTGAGAAGAAATACATTTAAGTTAAAAACAAATGAGAGTATGACAAGTTTCAAAGAAAAACTATGGACTGCCGTTTGGATTTGACCCTCAAAGCATATTTGTACCCCCAATAATTCTAGAATATTCAGACTTCATATCAACTTCAGACTTCATCCAAACATTTTTTACTTCCACTAATTCGCCACCCTTCCCACTAATACACTACTCTTCCCACTACTAAGAGAACGAAATAAATTGAGGTTAAAAACAAATGAGAGTATGACAAGTGTCAAAGAAAAACTGTCAGTTAAACTGTAGTTCCCCATTGTGTTCTGACAAATGTTAAAAAAGTAAATAATGCTGCATACACATTTCGAGTAAATTGTGATATCACAGCCACCCTAACCTAACCTAACAAGTGATGAGTAAATCGAGCGCCAGTGAACAGCTGGCAATCCTTTACACCTTGACACTTTCACTCAAATGTGGCCAATGCAAAGTAATAATTTTTTTAATAATTGACTGGCACGACAGCCCGCTTACGCGAGACTAAGGCCTAGCTTCCCGCAACCACCCGTGTTGTGCGTGTGAATTTGTACGCGGGTGGAAGGGACCTACAGTTTTATGCCGGTTCCGAACGGCAGGTTGGGAGCTTTTTCATAAGCAATTTTTACTCTCAGAGGTTTGCCATTTCCAGCTGAGAGGACAGCCACCGAAAGAGAAAACGAGTTTTCCCGTTATTTTTTTAGGTGTTATTACAGGCAATGCAAAGTGCACTGAAAAAAATTGACTTGATTTTGTTAAGAGGACTTTTAATGCCGTTTTTACAGCTCGTCAATTTTATTTTTTTATATCTGCTTCCATGGTTTGACTGCGTACAACTTTCAGCTGAATTCACTGCAGTGCGTTTCAGCTGCACTCACTTTTTCATTGAACCAAAATGTACAACCAGTGTGTTTTAAATGAAATGGCAGTGGGGCAGGAAGTTGTTAATCGCTCACACACACACGCGCATCTTTTGGATACTTTTCGAGCACGTCGAGTACGACACATTGCACGTGTAGCAAGCAGCTGTGTGTGTGTGTTTGTGTGTGTGTGTGAGTACGTGTGCAAAAATTTATGCATTTTTTATGCCTCTGCGAACAATGAATTTAAAAAATGCCAGCACACTGCCGTCGCCTGGCGACCGGAGGCAATTTTCCATGGCAGCAGAGACCCGCTGACTTGGTGGCATGCCACCAACAAGCTTTGGCTGGTTGCTTTTTGTTTTTGCATGTGCATTGCCGCTGGGAAGTGCTGCCGGTACGGGTGGGTTACCTGTGTCAACATGGCCGCAACTATCGTTGCCACTTGTTGCTGCTGCCGTTCATATCTCTACACGAATGTGAAAAAATGCTTCCTAAGGTTCGCTGGCCATAAACATGCCGAGTAGTTAATGTGTAGCGGAGCGCACCGCTGGGAATGTCAATGATTCACAGTCAATTGTGTGGCATGTTCAGAATTTGAGGCAGAAGTGCCCGTTGCACTCACTCGTTGCTTGTTCGTGGCCACAGTGAACGCTCGATAAGGCACACAAATGTGCCATATAACCATAGATGTGATCAGTGAGGCACATAGCATTCCATTTTGGCGGCTTTTGTGCACAGCTTTTCAGTCCCATACCATTTGAAACCATATTTGCCATCCAAAATGTTTGTACGAAACGTCTATTTAAGGGGCTCGAAACCGCAAAACCGCCACTGAAAACAATTATCACCTCCATCTCATTTCGAGTTTGTTTCTTTTATGGAGCTTCTAAGTTCGAAAAGTCTCTCGTCTTCAAACTTTTTAATACTTCTCTCTATAAAACAAAGAATAGATTGCACCGTACAACAAACTTCAAATATTTAATTAACACTTAAATCCTTAAGGCAGGTTTCTACCTTGTGCGGCCGAGAAAACATGTTTTTTTGAAAAATTGTTGATGGGAAGGTTTTAAAGATAAACACTGGAAAATTTTTTCAGATGTAGGTATATGTTTATTGTACAAGTAAAAAAAGTTTCAAGATTAAATATGCAAAGGGGGGGAGGGGGCCATCGAGCAATGGCGGAAGGACTTTTTGACTCGCGGAAGTCCTGCCGCTGTTTGAGATGACTTGAAACACAAAAATGAAATTGTTTCTTATTCTGTATCCTTTTGTCTATGGCAGGAACTAGGATTTAAAAAAAAAAATGAAAAATGAAGGAAATATGCGATTTTGACTAAAAAATTCAATTTTTACCTACTTTTTTCAATACAAATTTCTATTTTCAATGAGAAAAAATTATTATTTCTTGAAGATCCTAGTTCGTGCCATAGCTAAGACCTTGATAAATGACTGTTTAAAATTTCGTAGCTATTGCTCAACTCGTGTGGCCTAAATCACTTCCGCCAGGTCAAAAAATGTAGTTTTGAGAAAAACGCGTTCAAAGTTTTGCTTCAGCGGCTCGGCGCGCTCGACACCGCTACCTGTTTCTATAAATTGCTTCCGTAATTCGAAAGATTTCAACTTCAAATTTTGGGAGCGTATTCTACAATCATGTATTAATCCAAAAATGCATGAAAAAAAAAATCGATTTTTTTTACCGCACAAGGTAGAAACCCCCCTTAACTAATAAAGTTAGAAAGACGAAATGGGTCCTTAAATTTTTGTTTTTTCGATAATAAATATTTGAAATTTTCAAGGATACAGTTTTAAAAAGAAATTTTGAATACCTAGTTACACTTTGGCACGATACAGTTAATATTTTTTTTAATATTTGGGAGTTGTCTCTTTCATATTGGTCGCTAAAATTATTATTTTCGAACAAAAAAATATTTTACATTGTCAAGAATATTCAAGAACGTTTTAAAAGGACTTGAGCACCAAATAAATAAACTTTTTTTTTAAATACTAGGGAGTTGTCTCTTTCATTTAATACCCGCATTGATATTCTACATTGCGCTGAATTTCTAAAAAAAAAATTTAAATAAAAATTTGAAATTGAAATTCATGTCCTTGAAATTTTAAATATCCTTTTAAAAAAAAAATAAAAACGCAATTTTACTATACTTGGCCCCTAGTTTTGCGAGTAGATATACCGGTTTTCTCATGTGTAAAATTGGCTATCACACGGGATATGATATCAACTATTCTGGATGACAGATATGAGCAATTGAGCCCTTTTTAAGAGTCGGGTATACCCCGTAAAAACTAGTCAATCAGATTCTGTCCTGTTTGACTTAATTGTTAATAAACTAAACTAAACTTAACCCCTAACAATGCAAAGTATTGCGTTAACTCTAAAGGGATACTAAGGTTCTGAAAAATAAGAATTTATGGATTCTTCACTGAAACCCACCAATGTCGTAGATGCTGTGAAAATTTCCGCAGGGAGACCATTTTACCATAAATCACTTTTGACCATGATTGAACAACCAATTTTGACCAGAAACGAACCCTTTCTGCAATGCGCAAAACATTGAAATATGGAGTCAACGATGAATTGCAGTGCTTAAGCAAGTTGCTGGAGGCAATACCTGTCTTGATGACACCAGGTTACTTATCGCTGCTGAACAGTTCTCAAGGAAGTATATGTAGGGTAGACCCTCAAGTTGCCACGTTTTGACGATGCCCCAAGGAGTCAATAGAGCTGGATGCTCTACGACACGACACATTCGACACGAGCACGTTTCGGCGATGCCCCAAAGAGTCAATAGAACTAAATGTCCTACACTCGATCCAAAGAGTCGGGAGAGCTGGAAGCCCTACAGTCCTCAATAAGTTGCATTGCACGGTTCGAAGCGGTTACTGGAGGGAATACCTGGCTTGATGACACCGGGTTCCTCACCGCCGGTAAACAGTTCTCATAGAAGTATTCATATGTAGAGTCACGAGAGCCTCGTTTCGACGTTGCCCCAAGGAGTCAATAGACCTGGATGCCCTACAGTCCTCAATAAACTGCATTGCACGGTTCGACACAAAACCGTTGTGACGTTGCTTGAAAGACTCATTAGAGCCCCCCCCCTGATAAACTATGTATATTGCACGGTTCGATACGAGCATATTTCGACGTTGCCCCAAAAAGTTAATGGATACGAGTCCGAGTCGATACGAGTCCGTTTCGACCATGCTCCAAGGACTCAATAGAGCTGGATGCCCTACAGTCCTCAATAAGCTGCTTGATATGGTCTTGAAGACGATCGATAAGCTACAAATGTACTTTTGAAGCTCTCGCCCCCCAGATGTTATATTTCACATAAGTATATAGCTCGAATATAGGTGTTGTAAAAGCCTATTAAGCCTAATCTCACCTTACTCATCTTACTCATTGTTTCGTATCAATTTCGAGTATTACAAGTAAAATCATTCAACTTTGCTTTAAAGTTTTGAAAATCTTAGTGCTGGAGATATTTATTTCTAAAAGAGATGTGACTAATTGAGTCTTAGAAGAGTTGTACATCAAAACTTTAAATTAATTCAGTGAGTACAGTTCAGTGTTTTGGCTTGTGAAAGGCTGGTATGTTATTTACCTTCTGATAAAAAAAAGTAACTCGAATTCTCCAATTAAACGAAACAATTGCAATCAATACACATATTTCAATGCTTCCTGCATTCATGAAAATACTTTCCACAGACTGATTTTGGTGTTGCCTTCAGCTCTTTCTGCGAGCTCTCCTTTATCGCCCCAATGGTCTTCAAATGCTTTTCGCGAAGTGGTAACTTGAGTTGCGGGAGTCATGTCGGGTCAAATACGAATCTTTTGAAAGGCTATGAACGTTGTTTTTGATCAAAAGTCGCCGGGGCGGAAAAAGGTACAAGGAGCCATGTTGGGTCAAATGCGGATCTTTTGAAAGGGTATGAACGTTCTTTTTGGTCAAATAATCGCCGGTGCGTTGTTGTATTGAAGAAACCGCGAGTTGTCTCTGATGAACATTTTCCCTCAAACTCTTCAATAATAATAATAATTGACTGGCACGACAGCCCGCTTTCGCGAGACTAAGGCCTAGCTTCCCGCAACTACCCGTGTTGTGCGTGTGAATTTGTACGCGGGTTGAAGGGACCTACAGTTTAATGCCGGTTCCGAACGGCAGGTTGGGAGCTTTTTCATAAGCAATTTTTACTCTCAGAGGTTTGCCATTTCCAGCTGAGAGGACAGCCACCGAAAGAGAAAACGAGTTTTCCCGTTATTTTTTTAGGTGTTATTACAGGCAGTATTTGAACCTGAGGTTGTTGCCTGCGACTCGCGGTCCAACGCACTAACCAACTGAGCCACGGCGGCTGCTCTTCAATACGCTCACGTAATACTTCTAATTTACTGTTTTGGACGCTCACGTAATACTACTAATTTACTGTTTGGCCTGGCAGAAGAAATTCGGAATGGTCCACACCACGACAATCAAAGAAAACAGTCAACAAAACTTTGATTTTTGGTTAAGTCTGTTGTGGTATTTGGGTTTGGGCTCCAGTCCCATGATTGTTGGCTAGTTTCAATGTCATATTCATAGACTTATCGATAACATTTTGGGTCATCGATTATATTTTCAGCCAAGAAAGCATTTCATTAGCGAAATCAATTCAGTAAATCGATCAATTTGCAGAACAACCTGCACTGACTGACTGACAAGCTCCCTACAGATGGCGCTCAAAAAATATTTGAGTACCAGATGACAAATATCTGTTGAGCGCCATCTGTAGGGAGCTTGTCAGTCAGTCAGTGTAGGTTGTTTTGCAAATTGATCGATTTACTGAATTGATTTCGTTAAAGAAGATGTCCAAACCCAGAAAAAAAGATGTTGACAATATCTCTAGTGCGGTTTGTTTTAATGGGAAATTTCGTGTATTTTCTTATCAGAAAGTACATGAACGAATCAGATTGGATTGAATTAAGTAGGTCAACTATAGGTTAGGTAGGTAAGTAGGGAAGGGTGTGTGCGACACAGAGACCACTCGGAGGCCAAATTGGCCCATTGTGAATCCCTGAAATGGTTCTGGAGCCAACCAATCAATCTCAATCCGGGGCAAACCACTTCGACCTATTAATAAAGGAAAGCAGTTCTGATATTTTAACTTTTGCCGCGCACGCCAGGTCGGGTATCTTGACTCCAGGGTACTACTTATAAGCCAACTATAAGTTTGAGGTTTTTTAGATTTCTCAAAAATGTGCGAAAGAAACTTGACACTTCTTCTACATTAGAAATGACGAGTGCTGACATTCCTTATAAAACTTCTACCAGCTCGCCGCTTTGCTTTTCCATTTTAAAAATCCTGCATTTTACAAATCCTCAGCTTCAATTCTTTTAAGATGTGATTTCTATTTACATGAAGATGCTTCAATTTGCATTAAATTGAAGTCGTCTGTGTGGCATCGACGTTCCTGACGATGAGTGTCGTTGACGATGACGACGACAGCGTCTGTTACACCAACTTTTTTACTCATAATTTTTCCAACTTCTTCGTCCATGTGGCCCGTCTTGTTCGATGCGATTTAACATCGTTCAGAGGTCAACAACGTGTTGAAAACGCAGCGGGCAGACAAATGAACCCAACAGCCGGCACACAATGAACGCAAGAAATTCGCTGATGCAGCCATTGTGCAGACGAAATGTATTCAACTTGAATTCTATTATTCGCCTTTATGGACTATTGAAGCTGAAGAAAGCAAGAAGCATTTTCGCCTGACTCATCGCTAAATTATGTTGATGCACTTTACGCCGACTGCTCTGGCTGCTGTTCTTCATGGCTCTGCATGGATGGTTTTTGCATTTGAATTTCAGTGTCCCGCACAAATTTCGAATAATAAATCGCAAACGGCGAACAGCAAAAACAAAACTGCATAAACACCGTTTTGCTGCAACGTGCAAGTCGACTGCTCACTTTGTCTTCCCTCGACCACTGCGCCTTGAACCAATCGGCCGACGACAGCGAGGGAAGTCAGTCAAGTTGGCGGCAATTAAAGGCTTTGTGCGCGCACGTTCGCTGCCGCTTCAGTTAACGGATTTTCGTCGCGTTATCACGTTATCGCCGCAGCCGAATCAGCCACCTTTGGTCGGTGAATATTAATTTATGGAAAATTAGAAATCAAATCAATTGCAAAGTAACCTTTGCTCAATAATTTCGCCTTCATGACTAATGGCAGACGGCAAATTGGCCTCAGACCGAACACATTGCGACGCCTCTCTGTGCTTGTTTGTCTGTCTGTCTGTCTGGTGTTGCCTGACCAACCATCATTTAAGCAATTCGATAGGCATCTGCCGCCGCCACCCTTCGCTCCTTCGTCTCGTCACTTTCTGTCGGCAGCAGATCCAAAGTTTATTATGATTGCTTCAAGTTTTCAATTGGCAAAGTGTTGAAAACGAAATGATGCGACGAATTGTAATCAAAATCCGACATTAGTCATGCAACAACAACAAAGAGCACAACAACAGTTGCATTATTTATTTAATTGAATAGATAAACAAAAGTCAAAGTGTTGCCTTCAGTTTCGCCACAACAAGCGCTCTGATATCAATTGTTGTTCATTGTCGGCTAGAGAACGCCGGCTAACAAGAACAACAACAAAAATGCCAACAAAAACATCATATTTACATAAGCATCAAATTGTGAGCCAGTAGTCGCAGCGAAGCTATCGTTTTGTTTACAACTGGCAAATCGTTGAAATCGGATCGCTTTGGACTGCAAATGACTGACACTCAGAACGGAAATGAGCAAAATCAACGGCAGCTCTAATCTGTCGCACATAGGAGGTGTGAATTAAGTGAATGGTGGCTGTTTGTTTTGAAGAAACACATGTAAATATTTATAATTGGCCCATTACGGTCAATCGGCTGACATTATCGCTCAAAATTAGATCTGGGAAGTCATATAGAAAGCAAAGGGAGAAATTATTCCTCCAAAGGAAATGCCCCGTCTGACCTATAAAGCGAGTTTTAAATCCATATTTCAATTAATTAGGCGCCAATTATTAGAAATAAAATTCATTATAGAACAAAAATCATTACAAAGCTCTATAGACGCTGTCTCACTAACAAACAAAATTAAATTAAAAATGAAATGGAAATAAAAAAAAATTAAATTATCTATTAAAAAAAATAATAATATGTAGTAACACTGCACAACAGCATGTCTGTTGCATGGAGTTTTTTACATGAATCTGAATCGTTTTTCCACGCTGTTTTCAAAACCATACTCCGTTTTTATGTAACAGCTCTAGTTTTCGAAAAAAATGGGCTGTCACTTTTTCGAATTTTCCTCAACTTTTTTCACATTTTCGACTGTAATTTCCGAACCGATAATCCTATCGACATGATTTTTCTATCGTTGCACTTACAACATCTCACGCCATCTTTTCTGGCATTAAACAATTTTATGCGTTCTAAATTGGCGTTGTAAAAAGGTTTCAAAGTAGGAAAATATTGAATTTCAAGGCGTTTTTCCTGATGGCGAAAATTGTACAGATGTTTCATAAATCAAGTTACGAAGTATATGATTATCTTAACCCATTTTCGGCCGCTGGTCGATTTTTCGACCAGCCACTTTGAAGGAGAGTAGCTCTGCACTTAGACATTATATCTTTGAACTTTTGATGCAGAAAATAGCTTTGGTCTTTTGGTAACCCCTCGAAATAATAATTTTTTTTTAAAACGATAAATTTAGAGATGTTGGCGAAGGCACGAAAAAAGCATTTTTTAGTCATATTTTGAATATTCTGAAAAATATATAACCTTTTCAAATTATTGATTTATTATTGATTATTTACGAAGCCTAAAGACCAAGTTACCACAATCAATTGATATCCATAAGATTAAGAAAATATTTTTACCTCTCAGCACCGCGTACTTTTCAGTGGCCGAAAAATCGACCATTGGCCAGAAGTCGTCATGTATGTACATATATAAGCCAACAATTGTTTGTTTTCATGCTTGATTATTATTTGACTAAACTATGTACATATATATTTGTTTTTATTTGAAATTGAATTTTTATTAATTTATAAAAAAAATTTGTAAAAAAAAAAAACACAAAAAAAAACCAAAAATATTCTTGATTAAGGTCCTAAATGTAAGTCCTTAAAAGGAATTAAAAAATATTGGCTATTTCTGGTAGCGGCCGAAAATGGGTTAAGAAGAAACATCAAGCAATACAACACAGCCAAATTATTTGGCGGAATACACATTCGCATCCAAATAATAGCAAAAATGTACCATAGCCATTTTCATAATTTTTCATACTTTTTCCTGAAAAAATTAGGGGCCTAAAAATATGCAAAGTTTTGAATTTTTTTTTGTTTCGAGAAACTCAAAGTCTTTTTGTTTTTTGCTTGTATTTCAGACTATAAATGGAACATATAAAAGAGCATGTTTTGAGGTTCCTAATTTTTTTAAGGAAAATGTATGAAAAATTATGAAAATGATTATGGTACATTTTTGGTATTATTTCGATTCGAATGTGCATTCCGCCAAATAATTTGGCTGTGTTGTAATGTTTGATGTGTCGGCTTTCATTATACACCTAACTCGTTAATTTATTTACGAAAATTGTGTATGTTTTTGACCATTAAAGAAAACGCCTTAAAATACCATATTTTCCGACTTTAAGGTCCAATTACCGCGGCATTTTAAAACTTATAAAGATAAGTTGCATCGGAAAAGAAGCCGTGCGGTGTTATTAATGCGATAAGGGGAAAATCATGTCTATCGATTTTTTGGTTTAGAAATTACAATCAAAAATATGGAAAAAGTAGAGGAAAAACTGAAAAAATGACACGGTACCTATATCTCACAAACTAGACCTGCTAGAAAAAGTCTGAGGATAGATTCGAAATCAGCACACCCAAATTAGTAAGAAACAGTAGAAAAACTCCATGCAACAGAAAAAAAGTGCGATTTTGTTGTGCTGTGTAATTCATGCATTTGAGAGTTAGAAGTGAAGTTTTAATAAAGTTTTGAATGAAAATGTGAATGCTTTCAAACACCGTAAAAACAGTTATTTAAGATTACAAAATGTGCGTGTATTCCATTTTTGTGCTTCCATTGGCATCAACTATAACAACTGTCAACTAATATATTTGTCGCATAGCTCATAACTGTGGGTTGCAAAAATTTCTCGCATTTTTGTACAGTTTGTGTAAATGTAACTGAAATCATTTTCGTAAATGGAGCATATTTTTTTCTTCTTCATAATTTTGAAAAAGTTCAAATTTTCTTTTATAATGGAGATACTTTTTTTCTCTCAACTGTGAATTTAACAATTTGAAATTATTTGTTATTTTTATTATAATTTTTTTGTTATTGTCATTTTCTGTTTCCACTTGACATTGAATCACCGACACTGCACCTTCGACATTGCAGTTTTTTTTAAATTAAATTGAAATTTTTTTTAATTGGCTTCAATCAACAAAGCGCAGCCGACATTTGCATTTTCGTGTATTAGCATTTTATTAGGTTCCAACACATATAACAACGCAATTCGCCAGTTCAGTCAAGCGACACAAACAGTCAGACTGGCAGTTAGTCAGTCAATCAGTCAGTTGGCGACTTGTTTACTCGGCGCACAAGCGACAAGCCAAGTTTGTGTTTGGTGAATTTTGCATTTATTGTTGTAAATTTTGTTGTTGCTGTCATTGTTGTTGCCTTTCGCAGGGTTATGCTAAATTGCAGCACAAAAACAACAAACTCAATTCGCTAATAATAAAATATTTGCCAAATATCACACACCGGCTGCTACTGTTGTTGACTTCTGTTGTCTTTTGCTGTCGTCATTGGTTTTAGTTGTTGTTGTTGCTACTGTTGTCGCTGCTGTCATTGTATTTGCTTCAACGAACTGCGACCAGGTACAACTGTGGCTCACTGGTACGTGGAAATTTCTCATAGCATTGTGCTAATTTGTATGTAAATTGCAGATATATACATATAAGATTATTATTGTTGTTGTTGTTATTGAAGTTTGTTTTGTTTTTGCCGCTATTGTTGTTACTCTACCTTTTTCACACACACACACACAATCAACGAAAAGTTGCATACCCACATGCGGCAAGTGTGAGAAATTCAAAATGACAACAACAAAACAACAATAAATCCAACAACAATTAACATTGCCTGTGCACATGTGACTAATTGTACATTCATGCATTGATTGCATTGTTATTGTTGCATGTTGCTGCCAACTTTTTTTGACGCGTTGCGATTTCTGTTGATTCTTCAGTGCTTTTTCATTCCACTTACAACAACAACAACAATGCGCATTGCACCAACATACAGTAAAATGCCTTTCAGCGTCCACCTTCTTACTTTTTCGCCCCATGGTTCTTTTTGCTTTGCGTACTACTATTTTTTTTTGTTGTTGTTGCTGTGATGTTCCTTGGAATTTTGCATCTTATTCGCATCTTGTGCGCCTGGTCATTAGTTCAGTTGAACAATAATGTGCAACAATTGCTATCGTTGTAGTTGTTGTTGTCGTTGTTTTCGTTGTATGTGTAGCACTCAGCCAGATGCGTTCGTTCGTTTATCTTCCGAGAAAAGCCATTCCACGCTCTTGATTTATTTGCATTGGTGAGAATAGCTTTTGCAACGTTGAGTGCTTGTTGTTGTTTTCAAATGATTTTATGATTGGCACTTAATGGCATTGTCGGAGTATCGGCATGAAATGATCGCATAGGGTGTAATAATATTTAATTTGCATACGAAATGAGACTCATAGTAGTTGGTTAACCCTTTTGCTATTTTGTTGCCATATGGCAACATGCCAATTTGGGGACGTCTGAACCCTCTACGGTTTTAAGAATAAATTTTTTTGTTGGTCCTTAGAATAGTTTAAAGTTTTAGGAATAATACAAAATTAATAAACTGAATATTTATGTATACAAACGATAAATATACACGAATTTTTAATGTTATATCTTTACATAGTACATATATTATATCTTTACATAGTAAAGTAAGAAGAAGCAGAAACAACTTAGAGAAATTTGACTTTTGAATTTAGCTGAATTTAATTGAATTTAGCTAAAGTAAATGAAAAGAAAAATTCAATTTTAATTATGCTTAAAAAATTAAATTTTAACGGGGTCAACAATGGGTTAAGGTTCGTCTATGGGAAGACTATGAAAAAATATAAACCGATGAACCTATTAAGTTCAAAATTGGTGAACACACTTGAAATCAAACATAATTAGACAGGTATTCTCATTTTTTAAAAATCGAAATCTAAAGGGGCAACCAAGGGTTAAAAGTTTGTATAAAGAAACATGATTAAATGGGGTTTTTTACTTCAAACTTCACTTCAAAAAGCACTTCCAATGATAATCAATACGACACGTGTTTTTTTATTTTTCTGAAAATCTAAATTTAACGATGTCAACCATGCGTTAAGGTGCGCATGGCCTTTCACTATGAAAAAACATTAACCGATGGGTCTATTGACTTTAACATTGGTGACAACACTTGGAATAGAAAATAATTAGATATTCATATGTTTAAAATTTTTTTGAAATGTGACGGGTTAACAATGAGTTAGGAGTTTGTATGGAGAAACATGACTGATTAAATCTATTGACTTCAAATATGATAAAAGCACTTCAAATTAGAAATAATTATACACGTATTTTTTCATAAAAATCTGGCATGGTCAACAAAGGGTTAAGAAAACTTGATTTATTGTGCCCATTGACTTCAAACTTGCGTGCAAAGCCGCGAGGCACTGCTAGTGATGAATAAAATCGTTCGCAGTTTTCTGTGTTAACCACTTATGCGTCCTTTTTCTGTAGCCATCTTATTCGCAAACTCGTATTCGTATTCGCATCTCTAATTTCTTAATTTAAAAAATATATTTGTTGTTATTCAATCAAACAAAAAGTAAACAACAAAATACACTTAAACGTGTTCAATCATAAACAATTGCGCACAAATTACTTAATGAAATATTAGAAATGAAATTACAATGAAACGGAAAAATTATGCAAGCAATTTGCACCACAGTGCACAACATTAATTAACCATTAATTGAATCAACAATGATAATATCAGACATTGACTTGCCAATAATGGTTTTTAATTGTTTCAATTTGGCATTTTCGTTTTGTGTTTTTTTGTTGTTGTTTTTACCAATAACATTGAACTCGAAATACAAATTTTCCAACAAAACTGCACAGACCAAAAAACGTGTGGGGCGCCCAGCTTTCTAATAAAAGGCAGCCACAAAATTAATAACCAACAACAAAACAAGTCAATAACAAAAACAACACCAATGCATTGTTCAGTGAGCGTGCAAAAAAGGCAACAATGATGAGATGAAATGAGACGAAAAAATTGTTTTTGCTGCACTTTCATTTTCATTAAAATTTTTAATTATTGTGTGTGTGTGCACATACCAAAAGTAAAATGGAAAATGGAAAATTGAAAATGGGAAATTGAAAATGTTGCCAAACACATTTGGTGCGCTGTTTTCCCTTTCTCTCGCTCTCGTTCACACCATTTGTTGGTGTCATGCATGTTTATTTTTTATTTTGTGTTTACATATTTTTTGTTTTACTATTCAAAATCAATTTAGGTTAGTGAAAAATTTCAATGCGCACATTTGTCATGTAAGCTTTTGCGGCCTTTGTTGCCAATTGTCAACAACACTGGCCGGAAAGCGTCGTCCGCAGTCGCATTTCGTTGCACTGTGCAACTGACAGCGGCAGCGTTTTGGGCGTTGTGCCCATTTTCGGTCTGCCAGCTGTGCAGTCGACAAACTATCGAAAGCAACAACAACTGCGCTGCAGTTAAATGCTAACTGAAAACAAACTAGCAAAATAACTGTAATCATAATAACGGTAACATGTCGGCGTGTGGGCAGCAAGGTCAGTGAAATGTAACGGCCATTGAACATGCAACAATACAATACAACAACAAAAGCGTGCGAGCCCGAATGCGATCAGCAGCCCGAATGACAGCAACTGCGACGCCCTCAACTTTTGATGTGCAGTGGGCAATGCGATGCGATGCGCTTGTCGGTTCGGCGGCAAAGTCGACTTGTGTCAGCAGTGAAAAAAAAATTTTGTGAAAATTTTCATTACATATGTAAATTGTCGAAGGTTTGATTCGTAATCGAGTCATCAGTCTTATTTTGGACTAGCAGGACTAGTTTAAAGTCAATGGGCCCAATAAATCAAGTTTTTCTTTGTTAATCCCTTTGTTGACCCCATCACATTTTTATGAAAAAAAAAATATCTAATTAGATAGATAATTTTTTTTTATGAAAAAAAATTAAGTCAGTAATATCTAAGTATCAAAATATTTCAAATTTGAAGTACAAGCTTTCACCAAGTTTGAAATCAAAAGGCGTAAAAATGATGTTTCTTCATACAAACTTTTAATCCTTGGTTCACACTTTTAAGTTTTGATTTTCAAAAAAGTGAAAGCACGTGTCAAATTATTATTGATTTCAAGTGTTTTCACCAACTTTGATGTCAATAGGCTAATCGGTTTTTTTCGCAGTATTTACGCATACGCACCTCATCCCATTGTTGACCCCGTTTAAATTGATTTTCGAAAAAATGATAAACACGTCGAATTCTTTTTTATTTGAAGTGTTTTCACCAAATTTGAAATCAATAGGTCCATTAAACGCGTTTTTTCATACAAGACCTTAACCCATGTTTTGTCCTTTTAGACCCCGGATTTAAAAAAAACATCTCTTAGCGGAGGTTCATTTTTCAAAATGTACCTACAGCTTAAAAATCATGTTTGTAGCTTCAGCGGTTTGAGCTGGGCGATGATGAATCAGTCAGTCAGGACAAACCATTAAGTTTTTGAAACGGCAAGAAGGAAAAATCAAATACTTAATATTCACAATTTTAAAAAACTTGTATGGATTTTTTTTATCTATTTAACCACTTCACTCAAAACTTCTACAAATGCTTGCCTGTGTTTTAAAATAATTTTTAAGCTGTTATATCTTAACACTAGGCCCGATTTCACAGTAGTTTGTTAACCATTAATTGACTAACTTCCCTTTTTCAACTTCAGTTTCTGGTTAACTAACTGTTAAGCAGCTAATGTTGAATAGTTAAACATCGGTTTACAAGCAAATAGTTAAATCAGCAGATTTCACAGCGTCCACAATTTGTGAAGTGTAAAAACATTTGAAATTGCTGATTTTAAAAATGATTGTCTTTTCTTTTTCCACCAATTAAACCTCCCAAATGAAATTCTATGTGCGCCACTAACCGAAAACTACCCAAAAAAGTCACTGTTTGGCACGGATTTTGATTTGCCAGAATCTTCGTTTCGTATTTCTTCCATGAAATGAAAATTTCCCCTAAATTACCCAAATTTCTTTAGAAAACCTAAACAAATGTCACCAAATTTCGCTCTGTGTATTGTTTTGTAAATTTCTCTCTCTCTCTCTCTCTCTCTATTTGCTTGTCTGACACATTACTCACTACCAGTCGTCGCCTTGCTGTCTGTCAATGGTGATGGAAGAAAAAAAATGCTGGTTGTCGTTTGGACGGTTTGATTGTTTGTCAGCGGCAATTTGTTGTGGTAACCGCATGCAATTTCGGTTGCTTTCCACTCCCAGCAACAAACGCATGGTTGCATTTATCCGATTTGTATTTAGTTGCATGTGCGTGTGTGTGTTTTTTTTAGATGAGTTTTTATGAGGAGCATTCAAGTGCAACGATATGAAAATTGTTGTTGAAATTTAATTTAACATTACACAGGCAAACATAAAATACAGCAAAAGCAAAGTGCTGACAAAAACATTTTAAATTATTAAACAAAATTTTAATAAAGTTATAAATTGTTCTTTCCTTGATGAATGATTGTTTGTTGGCTATGAATAAAAACACGGAATGCACAAATTGCCAATTATTTATTTATATACACACACACACACATAAAATAGCAAAGCAAGCGATATATATATTTATGATTTATTTGTACTGACTGATTGACAGATTTATGGTTGACGAGTTCACACTGTTGAAACTAGAAACATGAAATTAAAAAAGTATTTTTATTTCAGAAGTTTCATAACTTAATTTCCATTTCATATTGGCTCATCTGAGGTCAGTTTGCAATCAAGCAAAGAATCTTTTCATATTAAAAATAGCACTAAAATAAAATCTTAAATGTCTTTAACACAAAGAACTAACTCCAAGAATTGTCATGAAAACTTAAAGCCATGAAAAATTTAATAATTGCTAAACACCACTAAATAAGTCTCTGCTAGGGATTGCAATCACGAATCAATTTTACGATCCCGGGATTTTCAGAACTGAAAATCACAATCCTGGGATCCCGGGATTTTTTCGGAATTGAATATATGTATTATTTTAAGGAACTCAATCAGAGGTCTTGTTTAACGAAATCATTTTTTTTCGTATTAAATAGAATTCTGTGTTCCAACCTTAAAACTAAGAACAAAATATTCAGGAGAAATATCTTTAACCGCTTTATTTTTTGTACTAAATAAGGTTTGCATTTTTCGAAATTAAGGAGGTAAAAGCAAAAGCTAAACTTTCTCTACCTTTCGATGCCGGCATCGGTTTTTGTTGGGACTAAAATTTTCCGGGATCCCGATATTTCGGGTTTTCGGGATCCCAGGAATGCCATCCCTAGTCTATGCATATTTGTGCACTGCACCGTTCGAGACAGTCTGCAGCTTTCGTGGCTTTGCATTGAAGGCATATTTGCGCTCGCGCGTTTGATTTGGCCCAACTTGATTGACGCATTCATTGGTTGCGGCAAATTTCGCTTTCCGCCGCTAATCAAATTGTGTCGGCTCCCAAAGCACCAAACGCACAAATGCCAGCGAACATTGTTAAGCGTTCGTCAGGGACACCAAAGATTGGAACTTTTTCTCTGATGTCTTCAGTCATTGAACTTTATGGATTTAGCTGCCAGCACACGAGTACTCAAACATACAAATGAAGACACACACACATACTTGCAAGTCTTGGGACTGGCAGTAAGTTTGTCAAAACAAAAATCGCGCATGCTTTTCAAATTGTCAACAGTACTTAGAATCCGTTGGATTTGTGAATTTCCTTTCTATTCCAACGGCAGCAATGACATTTGTCGCTTTGTGGCAGTCAAATTTTCAAATCGCATTAACCGCTTTTTTTTTGTTCCTGCAGGATGAATAAAAAAAGGAGCTAAAAAAGGAGCTTTAAAAACAACACCAAACCTTGAAATTGTGCCGCCTGACAATCAGCAACGCCAAAATGCGTTTTTGTCTTTGCCAACTCAACGCATTCGATTCGTCATGGCAACTAATTTTTGAACCAACTTTTGTGATTTGTTTTGTTGGCACTGTTGTGTGTTGTGTTGTTGGTTTTTCTTTCAAGTTTTGTCGATAAGCTTTATTAGTTTGTATATAAGGCAGTTGCTTTCGTTGTTGTTATTGTTGCTGATATCTAATTGCGTTGTATGGCTTTGGCTTTAACTTTGCGTGTGTGTGTGTGTGGCACACGTGAAATTGCCCGAAAGCATTTTGAACGCGCGCACTCAAACTAAAATGGCAGCTCTCCAATTGTGGCGCACGCACTTCATCGATTTGTTGATTTAATTAATTTGGGTTAATTTGCTTTGCCACACCGCACGCCGAAGGCTGTCGACAGCCGTTGAGGTCAGAGATGATTTGCAGTCCGGTCGGGCATTGAAATTGCAAATTGAGCGCGTTGTCGGTGGAGGTATGTGCCGTCGCTCTATGTGGGCTATCACCAACGGAATAATGAATCATAATTAGCAATTAACGCCGCAGCGGGCGGATTGTTAATGAAGTGCGCTCTTACATAAACACACAGCAAATCGAATTCCTGTGAATAATGCCCCAGAATGCATTTAAATCAATGCTTTGTCATGTTTAAGATGAACATTTAATGGCCACAATGCACACTAATGTGCTTCAGAACAGAGTCTAACTTCTAAGTTCATATTAGAAACCCACTTATCAAAGCCGAACCCAAACCAAAACCTAGTTTTGACCAAAACAAATCTGAAACCTGTAAGCTAATAAACAACTTCTCAATCGACATTCCCCTTTATACTTTGTTATTAGTTCGAACGTTACAAAATTTCTCCACCTCTTCAAATACTCCAAAAAAAAAAAAAAATCCATAAATCCCATTAGTTACACATACGCCACGCATGTCCTTCATATCAATGACTTTCTATTTTCGTCGCCACACATGTTGACCGCAATTGTTGCGCACAATACCTGAGTTGACATTGAACTTGAATAGAACGAATGAACAAATGGACAAACGACGTTGTGCCCACGCATCAGTTGCCTTCCAACACTACATTTATAAATTATTAATTCTAGTCCGTAGTGGATGTGTGTTGAATAGAAATTCATGCGCAAATGATAAAAATAAATATGAAATACATTTTCCCGCTCGATTGTAAATGTCAAACAGTAGACTGTTGCATAAAAGATAAGTTATAGTCTGAGTGCTGTCGTTTGTTGTGTAGAAACAAATTCAAGTCAAACCTGGCCACAAACACAACTGCGAGGCCAATGACTTTGCAAGAATGGGAACATTTTGTTGAGATGATGTACTCTCCTTTTGGGCGGTCAAACATATCTTTGAGCAACTTTATGTGGAAGGGGAAGCGGGCATTAGCGAAAAACAGCGCACCAAACCGATCTTAGCAAAGTCCACAACCATTCTGCTGTCAACTCCTTTACGCAACAGATGGCGCTATGAGCGGTAGCTCACAACATCGGTGGCGTCGTTCCAAAACGGCGATAGATGGCAGCCCCATCACTTAGGACTACCTGCGGCAGTGTAATCACCAGGGAAAGGATTTTGAGGACCTAAAAACCGATTAAAAGGCAAAATAAAATAGCAAAAAGGCACGGAAAGGCACTAAAAACTGCCAAAAAGGCAGAAAAAGGCACTAAAAACTGCATAAAAACGCAAAATAGGGCATTAAAAACTGTTAAAAATGCAAAAACAGGCATTTAAAAATAAGAAAAAAAATACTAGAAAATCTAAAAAAAAAGGGGAAACGGTATGTATTTTTTAATAATTTTATTTCATCTGAAGTATGCAACATACAATATTTATACCTCGTTTTTTATAAAAGAAAAGGAACATCAAGGTTTTCAAAGATAGTTTAAAAACTAAAACTAAGATATTTTGATTGAAATGTAGGCACCTATTTTAAATTCATATTTTAACTTCGCATATAAAAGCATAAAAGTCGTACTTGTATCACATTTGGCATGTTTTTCTTTAAATTTTCCACTGCACAACAAAAAATAACGGCTTAGGAATGATCAAATCAATGTAAAAGCATCGATAAGTTGACGAAATTGGAATGTTGCCACTTAATTTTTCAGGTATTTTTTCAAGGTTTCAGGGTATTTTTGCGAAACAAAAGGGGTAAAATATTAAAAACGGAAGAAAAACAAAAAGGCGCTCGACAAATCTTGAAAAAGGCATTTTATGGCGTTTATAGGTAAAATAGGCAGTAAAAAATGCATTTATGGGTGAAAAAGGCAAACTGCCTTTTTAAGGCAAAAAAAGGCAAAATAAAAGTGGTCTATTTTTAAACAGCATTTCTAAGACAGCCGCCGTGGCTCAGTTGGTTAGTGCGTTGGACCTGCCTGTAATAACACCTAAAAAAAATAACGGGAAAACTCGTTTTCTCTGTCGGAGGCTGTCCTCTCAGCTGGAAATGGCAAACCTCTGAGAGTAAAAATCGCTTATGAAAAAGCTCCCAACCTGCCGTTCGGAACCGGCATAAAACTGTAGGTCCCTTCCACCCGCGTACAAATTCACACGCACAACACGAGTGGTTGCGGGAAGCTAGGCCTTAGTCTCGCGTAAGCGGGCTGTCGCACAGTGTTTCGACTCCATACAAAATTGGGACAAAAATAGAAGGAATGCTCTAAATTCCCTGAAAATTTGCAATCTGAATTATTTGGGGCTACTGACTTCAAAAATGATGTTTGTTTTTCCAAAAAATATATAGTTTAAAAAAAAATCGAATATATATAACCAAGTATGCCATCACCACCGAGCACAAACCGCTAGAGCTATAATGATGAAATTTGGTCAATAGTTTTATTTTAAAAAGTCAACCTTTAAAAAGAAGCAATTTTAAAAAATTCGACCTTGACAGGCCAGAAACGGGGTGGTGAAGCTTATATGGACAGATATTGGCGCATAATCATTAATTAATAATTAATTGACTGGCACGACAGCCCGCTTACGCGAGACTAAGGCCTAGCTTCCCGCAACCACCCGTGTTGTGCGTGTGAATTTGTACGCGGGTTGAAGGGACCTACAGTTTTTATGCCGGTTCCGAACGGCAGGTTGGGAGCTTTATCATAGGCAATTTTTACTCTCAGAGGTTTGCCATTTCCAGCTGAGAGGACAGCCACCGAAAGAGAAAACGAATTTTCCCGTTATTTTTTTAGGTGTTATTACGGGCAGTATTTGAACCTGCGGTTTGCTGCCTTCGACTCGCGGTCCAACGCACTAACCAACTGAGCCACGGCGGCTGCGCATAATCATAGTCCCGCAAAAAAGCCGGCTTTAGGTAGCAAAAGTCTAAAAAGATAAAGTCGACTTTAATTTTTCAGTTACCATAGTCAGTTTAGAACATGCTTCTGCGTAGCAGCGACTTTTTGAAACAGCAAACGAAAGCAACGGCAACTCTACAAAAACTAGTGATTCGGAGTTACAAATGAGAATTTATTTTCGGAATTATGTCATACCGATTTATTTTGTAATCAATTATTTTGCAATATTTGTTTTTCTGAACACTAATAAGCAGTTAAAAGTAGATGTCTACGGTCGATTACTTGTGAAAAGCAGACGGCAGCACAAAAAAATCGACTGCACAGTTTTCCGAGGATTAATCTGCCCATCTCTGACATAAACAAACAGCTGATTGATTTTGAATTTGAATATTTGTTTACTTCGAAAGCGACAAAGCAGAATGGCAGACGTAAGCAATGTAAGTAAATTTGTAAAATTTGCATGTAACAGCTATTATACCATTTATCTGAACATTTATCTAAATTAGGGAAGAAATCGGGAACCGAATTGGACGGCCGCAGAAAAATACTGCTTGCGGGAGTTAATAAACTGCCACATTAACATCATTGAGAGCAAACGGAACGATATGTCGCTCATCAGAAAGAAGAAGGATGCTTGGGAGAGTATCCGGATGGATATGCTGGCATCCGGATTCAATCGGGACATACCCCGATTGAAGCAGCAGTGGATGCGCATGAAGATGGGTCCCAAAAAAGCTGTGCCACAAGAGAAGAGAGCGACTGTGGCCACAGCAAATGTTGTCGGCATTCCGACGATAAATGAAGAGGATGAACAAATACAATCCATGATTTCGTTCGACCTTCAAGAGGACTTGTATATTTATCGGTACCGGAAGGCCTCTGTTGCTGCTCGGTTCTTGAATGTTCAAAACATCAATTACAAACTGAGCAGAAACTTTATCGAGCCGGTAACGACTATAGAAGTCTTCGTCACCGAACTCGAATGGATCGATGCGGCTTTTGTATACTTTTCGCCGTCTCAGCACAATGTCGTCGTTTATTATATTGAAGTCTCGTTCAATTTGCTCAAAATGAAACATTTTACTTTGATTTTATTCCTTTCTTTTGGTTTACTTTTTCGAATTTGATAAAAGTGACATTTCTGCTCATTTTGACTTATTGCTAACTGGTTTAGCAACAGCTTTTGTTTGTTTTAAAGTTAGAGTATACTTTAAGCGTTAAAGTATGCTCTAACTCGACTATGATTGACTTAGAGCCTACTTTATTTAAAAGTATACTTTATTGATCTTAAAGTGTACTTTATTTCGACTATGACTATGCGCCATTGTTTTTTGGTCGGATTGTTTTAAAATTTTGTATATATATACTTAAAGAAAAATAACGAAATACGTATTTCGGCGTTTTTATATATTCGACCTTAAAAGGGTGGAAAAGGGGCGATGAAGTTGTTTGAAAGAAAGCTATTTTGTTTTTATTTCCGTAGAACTAAACAAACAGATGTCATAGCTATGGAGATGAGATGCTATAGTAAAATTTCCAGGATAAAAGAAAATAATTGCCATTTTCCAAAAAGTTAATTTTATTCAGTATCACTATCATCAACAATAGTTGATGATGCGATTGCTATTGTCGAGGTTTTTGATATTCATTTTTCGCGAAATCACAACACTTATTCCAAGAATGATGTTTTCAATCCCACACAGACAGTTCAATTGAAATAAAACTATCTTACAAATAGCTTTCCCCCAAAAAAAACCAAAGATTGCTTTAATGTAAACAAGTGTAAATAACGCAAGGTAATTTAAACAAAATTGCCTTCCTTAACTTAACTTAATTTCGTAATAATAAAAACAAAAGTAGAATAATATGGCTCTAAACGGGTTAAATGGGTAAACAACACCCATTTTTTTATAAAACGTTACTAATTTGTGACATTGGCTTTGTTAATATAGAAATTTTCATATTTTATAAAAGACTTCCGTATGGCAACCCTGCCTTTAGTGGGTGGACCATGCCCATTTTTAATAGCGACTGTGCTACTATACTTTTTCTTTCCAGTTACATCACTTTCTGGGCGTTACAAGCTCCGTACCAAAGTGAATGTACCGGTGGGCACCTCAACGTAGGGTACAAAAATCCATTTTTTTCAGTTAGAGTAGTTTACAAAAATTCTATTATTTTCCAAGATCGCAGGAAATCGCAGAATTTTTTTTATTGACCCAAAAGAAGAAAGTCCATTCTCTAGGATTGTGTAAAAAAGTCGGTGTAATAATGCGCAATTCGACAATTGCGATCTACAAAAATATATAGTTTTTATAGTTCTAAATAAAAAAAAATGTTTTGTTTAAATAACGTACAACCCCGTTTTTATTTAACTTTTTTTCAAAATAGCTCATGAAATGATTTTTTGGACTCTTATAAGTGCATAGCAGTAACATTTGCTCCGATTGAATCGAAAATAGTGTTTTGGTTACGTTTTCAATTGGTGACGCTCCAAACAGCATTTTATCACAAAACAATTTTTCTAGATTTTGATCAACTTGTAAATGCTATAACTCTCTCAAAATTTACCCGATTAAGAAATAATTTAAGATCTTGCTTAATGAAAGTATTATCTTTCAAATGACACCAATTTCTTTGAAATCGGTGACATGAAATTTTTCTATTTTTGTCCCACTTCGGAACACTGTGTGTCGTGCCAGTCAATTATTATTATTAATTAATATTTCTAATCAGGAGAAAGGCAATTTCCACAAAATCCTTTCCCTGGTAATCACCCACCCTGGCAAAAAAACACAACCGATTAACTTAACCAACACAAGGCAATGTCTTGTGGAGGCCCTATGCTGCCGAGAGGAGTGAACACGGAAAAAAATGTGGAAGGTTCAGACAACCTCTGGTTAGAAAAAAAATCCTGCAATATTTCCAAACAAACCTGACCATCTCTTGTTCAATGATTGTCAGGTTTGTCTGACGATTCAGGTAGCTCTTCTATTTGGGCTGGAAATCAGTACAACAATTTCTTAATCGTTAAGCCGCAAACAAACTCTGGCTAAGAGAAAAGACCCTACAATATTCTCAGACAAACCTGACCATCTCTTGTTTAGTGATAGTCAGATTTTTCCACCTCTTTTTCAGTGATGGCTGGGTTTGTTCATCTTTTGTTCATCTCTTGTTCAATGATAGTCGGGTTTGTTTGACGATTCAGGCAGCAACTGAATTTTGTACACTGAAAGTCCAGTATCATAATTTCCTAATAGTGAAGCCGCATGCTTCAAGCAAGCCGCAAACAATAAAAAAACTTCAAGCCGCCGTTTAGAATCCGCACAAAAATGTTTTGTTCCCCTTTAATTCGCCCTCAAGCATTAATATTCTGACTTCGCACAGCCAAAATCAATGGCCATGAAAACCATGGCTTTTAATTTATATTTCAATGCCAGATTTCTTGTGATTTTTTCGAGGTCCCATAAATTGAAAATCTTCATTATTTGCCTATTGTGCGCCTATAAATATGCCAACAATTTGCGTAATTTACGACAATTTTCAACAATGAGAACGGGAAGAATTGCTTTTTTTAATTTTCTATTGTGGCACATAATAAATTCGTTCTTTTCGGTTTTTCTATTTTGTAAGTTTTAAGCAAAAAAATAATAATAAAAAATAAAATCGAAATCTTATGAGTGGCCTGAAGCGATTTGGCGGCACATTGAAAATGTAGTCAACTTAGAGGCGCACTTAATCATGTGGCATACAGGCACACAATACACAATTCACATAAATAAGTATGTATGTATATATATGTATGCTGGTTTGTGTGTGTAGTTATGTGCAATAAAATCCGAGCGCAAACTGTGAAAAACGTACAATCAAAGTTTTGGTGGGCTACCGCCTGCAGCGGCCGCCATCAAGGCCACACCCTGAACGAACCCACTGTAACGGTCAATAAATACGGTATTAATGGCAAATCTTTATGTCTATGTGTTCGTGTGTGTGTGTGTATGTGCTGGCGTACGATATGTGTGAATAATAGATAAGAACGTTAATGTTGCGTCCATTCAACCCCAAAAAAAAACTAACTGCAAAAATAGGCCAAACTGGCACAGCAGCCGACTCGCAGTGCGTAGCAAACAACAACGAAAAGCATAAATAAATATAATAAAATGGAAATAAAAAAAAAATCGACAAAAAGCAAGAAAGTAAAAGTTAGACAACACTTGTACGATTGCTTGTGGTACAACTTGTGACAATCGTGCAAAGTGCGCCTAGAAGTATGCTTCGTGGGTGCGTGTGTTTGCTGTGTGTGGCTGAGTGTGTGTGTGGGTATGCTTGCTATGATATCGCAACGGGATACCGACGACATGCCAAATATAGATTCGCACTGTGACAGCCAAAACGGTCCCTGTGCGAGTGTCTGCGCGTGAAGCTGTGTGTTTACCTAACAGGCGCTGAGAAGCCGCCAGCGTATGGCTGCGCGTGTCATGCCGTGCAGCAGCAGTTTCGGCGCGTACATCTTGCACGTGTATGAGTGTTGTGTGTGTGTGTGAGTGTTGACACAGATATGTGAGATAATTTAAAGAGAGAGATAGCTTTAATTTCGAATGCTATGCCGCTCAACTACAGGCGATGTCCAGTCTAACGAATGCTTCTCGTAACGATTGGCCAATAAAATATATTTACTTTCTTATAGTTCACGAATATTTACTTGGGGCCATTGCATCCAATGTGGAACCTACAAAATCAATATTTTAGAAATGAAAAAAATTTCTTGTGATGGCTTTTTGCCTGGTCACAATAGCTTAGAAGGGGTCTGAGCTGACGCGATAATGCTGGACAGGTCTCTGCCAGCCACTCCAGGCATTTTACACCAATCTGGATAAGAATGCAATGGCAACAATGATCCATTGAGCATTCAGTCTGACTGTAATTCGACCTGTCTGTACTCGCGACAGACTCTACTAACTTATAAACTTATATAAAGAAATTATAACAAACAAATATTTCTTCCCACATTTGCTTAACAAACAAGTCACATTTATGAACCTCATCTGTCTTATAGAATATTTGATATTATTTTTGTTATGCATTGACAACAGTTACACAGTCGCCATTGTTGTGTCAGCACGATTATGCTTCAATGCTATTTTTGGTTAGTCTCCAGTTAATAAAGCAATCAAATGTGTTGCATACTTTCAGGCGCTTTGAGTCAATACCACCGCGTATCAACTGAGCGCAGTGAAAGCGGAAACTGTGTGACACACGTTTGGAAATTATTAATGTCAACATAAAACAACATGAACTGACTGACTTTTTTCTCGGCAATCATGTCATGAGAATTGTTAGCGGTAAAGGAAATTCGCCACATCGCACACTTTCGCAAAAAAAAAACCAAAACAAAAAATAACCACAACTAGTGCGGCTGCAGTGTGAGAATTCGCCGCTCTCAATGCAAAAATCATAAATTCCAAGCGAAAAGTTGTTTCGTGTGTTGCACACGCAACAATCGGCAAATGATTGCAGTGCTGTATGCTGGCATTTGTAGTTTTTAGAGCGGAAATCGATTGCATAATTTTCAGCTGAGCGCCTTTGCTGCTCGCTGTGTGTGAGAATAATTTCGCAGAGGCAGTGCGTCGTTGTGGCTTCGGGTTTATTTTTTTTTGTAATTAGGAAATCACACTAAATCATGAATCAAATTTAGTTGTAATTTTTTAGTGGAAAATAAATTGGTAAAATAAAAAAAAAGAAAATTGTACATACATTTCGTAGACATTTTTCTATACAATTTTCTATTTTTGTATTTTAACAATTTCTTTTATTTAATTTATTTTAATTTATTTAAATAAGGGAACATAAACCCTTATTTCATTTCATTTTTTATTTGATTTAATTTCTTTTATATTCTTTTATTTCATTTCATTTAATTTTGCTTGTTATTTTATTGTATTTTTCCTTGTTTTAAATTGATTTATTTTATTTTACGTTATTTTTTTTAATTAATTTAGTTTTATTTTCTTTTTTAAATTTATTTTATTTTAATGTAATTTAGTTTAACTCATTTTAGTTTAGTTTAGTTTAATTTATTTGTGTCTTTAATTTCATTTAATTTTATTATTTTGTCTCAATTTTGTATATCTTACTTTATTTTATTTTCTTTTCTTTTTTATTCTATTCTATTCTATTCTATTTTATTCTATTCTATTCTCATCTATTCTATTCTAGTCTATTCTATTTATTTTTTTTAATTAATTTAGTTTTATTTTCTTTTTTAAATTTATTTTATTTTAATGTAATTTAGTTTAACTCATTTTAGTTTAGTTTAATTTATTTGTGTCTTTAATTTCATTTAATTGTATTATTTTGTCTCAATTTTGTATATCTTACTTTATTTTATTTTATTTTCTTTTTTATTCTATTCTATTCTATTCTATTCTATTCTATTCTATTCTATTCTATTTTATTCTATTCTATTCTCATCTATTCTATTCTAGTCTATTCTATTCTATTCCAATCTATTCTATTCTATTCTATTCTATTCTATTCTATTCTATTCTATTCTATTCTATTCTATTCTATTCTATTCTATTCTATTCTATTCTATTCTATTCTATTCTATTCTTTTCTATTCTATTCGATTTCATTTTATTGTATTTGTATCTTTTTTGATTTAGTTTAATTTTATTTTATTCTATAATATTTTATTTTATTTTTTTTAATTAACACGTTGCCATCGGTGGCTGACATTGAACTTTCATTTAGGCCGAATGGCCTAATGAGGAATTCCTTAAAAATCGGCGTGGCGCTCAACGTGTTAATATAATAAATTTATTTTATTTTCCTTTCTTTTTATTTTTTTTTCATTATTTTATTTATGTTTTAATTTTATTTTCTTTTATTTTGCTTCAATTTGGTGAATTGCACTTTATGTTATTTAATATTATTTAATTTCATTTTTGATTGTATTTTATTTAATTATTTTATTTTATTCTTTTATTTTGTTTCAATTTGGTGTATTTTATTTTATCTTATTTTAGTTTTTGTTTAAATTTGATTTGTTTTATAGTGTGTTTTTAATCTATTTAGTTTTATTTTATTTAATTTTGTTTTTTATTTTTTATTTTATATTATTTTGTTTCAATTTTTATTAATTTCATTTTGTTTTTTATTTTATTTTTTATTTTATTTTGTGTCAACTTTATTTTATTTTATTTCATTTTATTTATTTCATTTTGTTTTTTATTTTATTTTGTATTTTATTTTGTTTCAACCTTATTTTATTTTAATATTTATTTTTTTATTTATTTATTCTTCTTCCATGAAATTTTTAGTTTAGTTTAGTTTAGGTTAGTTTGGTTTAGTTTTCGCTTTTTTTTAGTTTTAATTGAGTTCTAATTGAGTTTTAATTGAGTACTAGTTGAGTTCTATTTCAGCTCTAGTTGAGTTCTAGTTGGGAACTCGTTGAGTTCTAGTTAAGTCGAGTTGAGTTCCCCAATGATTTTGAATAAATTACATTTAATTAATAAATAAAATTATATATATATATATAATAAATAAAATAAATATATATATACATATATATTATAATAAATATATAATAAATATAATTAAATACAATTTTTAACATTAAGATTACTTAAATAAATAATAAACTTTTCTCTAAACAATCTAATAATCTCTGTCTCTTTTTTTCTCCCTTTGCAGTTGCCGCACATGCCGCGTCGCCGTTTGGGTTCCGTGGGCGATTCCGCTCCACCGTCCGAGTCGTCGGAGGGCACCAACTCGTCCGAGCACAATGAACTGCTCATCAACCCCGACTGGTCCACGCACTCGCACACCTCCTCGCACTCGCACACACACACGCGCACCAACAACGCCAACAATTCGTCGTACTTTGTCAACTCGGACGTGGACGCCGACACGCTGAGCATCGACACGACCAGCAACAGCAACCTGTCCGAGTACGAGCGCGGCCAGGTGGAGAGCTTCTTCGGCGGCCTCGGCACCGAGATCTACGTCTGCTCGTCGCTGGCCAACCTGTACGAGGGCACCGGGAAGGACGGCGACTGGCGTCTGGTCTTCACCGGCGTGCCGGTCGTGCTGCACGACAAGGGCAGCGCTCGTGCGCGCACCGTGCCGCGCGTCACGCTGGTGCTGGCCGAGCGCGGCTCCTCGTTCGCGCTGTGGTCCGACCGCATTGACAACTTGTCCAACTATCGCATCGCGGGCCCCTCGTTCCACACCATGTGCCTGTCGTCCAATCACCAGCAGCTGATCGGCTTCAGTTTCGACTCGACCGAGTCGGCGCGCGAGCTCTGGCACCACGTCGAGAAGCTGGTCAGCGATCCCGAGAACATTGCGCTGTCGGTGCCCGGCCGCAAGAAGCCCAAGCAGAAGCGCGTCAAGCCGGCGCCGCTGCCGCCCAAATCGCAAATCTCGCAGCCATGTCAGTTCCAGCACGTGACCAGCGTCACCAAGGACGACACCGAACGCTACTACAGCATGCAGGCGTTCGCGCCCATGAAGCATCGTTGAGTGCGGGCGCCGGCGAGCGGCGTAGACTTTCGATGGCCAATGCGTGAATTTTAGTGGATTCGAGATCGAACAGTTGGGGTCCTGAAGCGATGGGAATTGAATGCTGCAATGTGTTGAGTGGGGGGGCACGGGGCGGCGCCGACAGAGTGCAACTGCATCTTTGGCTTTAGTCACTAAGCGCGTAAACGCTCGGCGATTGAGTGCACGCAGAAGCGTTTTATTATAATTGAATATGTTTAGCGTAAGAAGTATTTATGCGTTGATGGCGCGCATATTTATCTGTGATATAAATACAAGATCCATTTTGTAGATTTATGTAATAATAACAGGCCGAGTTGTAAGATCAATTTTGTAGTTGCTAGGACCTTTTGGACAACGTTGAGCGAGCGACAGTTTTTGATGAGACATTTACCCAATCGAGCTACAGTTTTACAACAAGCAATCATTGCAAAAAACAAGTTTATGTTAATTGAAAGCGAAGGGAATCACCATGCAATATTTACAATTTTTTTCGCCAAAGCACTCGAATGTCTGCTGGCACCATGACGAACCTATTCGCCAGCGCCCAAAGTGGCCAATGAGTGCGCACTTGGCAGGCCTTGCTTGAGCGCCCATTGCAACTTCTTCCGATCCACAAAACACAACACTATTTGCCAGTCTTGTTATATCACACAGATGTGTAGAAATTTCAAACCAAACACACACACACTCACACCCAAACTTACACAGATAAACACATTTGCATGAAATTGCCTCATTCAATTCAACTTTAATTTTCTTCTCTAACTTTAATTTGATTGTAAGCGCATTGTTACGCACGCAATTGTCGCATCATTCCAATTGTGACAAATTGCGTTTATATCACAAAAACAACACATTTTAACGAATACAGTGTTTAGTAAAATTTAAACTTTAAACTATGCTAGAAAAATTTGCATCAGTGCTAAAAACGATTTTCTTTATTCGCAACATGTGCGTGTGAGTGAATTAGTTTTAAAATTTAAAACCACAGATTTTTGACGTACATATTTAGTAACATAAGTTTAAGCTTAAGCAAACATTGTTAGTAGTTTTTAATCAAATTGAAAATTAATCAAAAATTGCAATTTCAATTGTAATGGTAAAGTAATATTCAATTACAAATACTACAAGCTAATCATTGTCAAATATTGTAAAACCATAGTAAATATTTAATTAAATATATTATAAATAAATATATATATATAAATATTATATATATTATATGAATTTCTAACCATTGCTGTACAACTTGATTATTAAAATATTGAAATAAAGTGTATTCCCAACAACAAACGAAGACGTTTTCAATTATATATTTTGAGAGTTACAGTACTTAAATCGAGAACTTACTAAATATAATTTAGCTTATCTGTTTTTGTTCTTTTATAGGTCTGTCAAAACTGTAGTAAAACGAAATATACCGAAAACGAATGGATTTTTTATTACAGCTTATACAAACTTATAGAAATTATTTTTCCAATAAATGACTTTAGTAATCTTTATCTTGCGTTATATAAGTGCGATCGGGATACGCTGGATGATGTTAGAATGATAAACTATTGTACTAAAAAAAAAGTGGTGTACTAAAAAAAAATCCTCAGACAGTTTGGTGATTGCTTGACTCAGTTTTGTTTGAGGTGCATCAAAGATGGACATCAGCAAAACGAAAAAAATTCGATACATATCTACACTTTTTCTTCGATAAAAGCAAAAATGTCAGCCAGACGGCAGAAGATGTCAGACAGGTAAGTAGGAGTTACTGCCTTAAGATGGAGCTCCCTTAGGCCATGAAGGCCCATTGTGACAGCACAATCAATCGAGCTTAAATCAGCTCACTCATTGAACCAGTTGGAGCTTCTTACGAAACTTAGTAGAGAGTGAATAGTCTCAAAGGCAGGGGTGCCTTTGAGACTATTACTATTACTAGGCTGTAGAAGAAAAAGATGCCCAGGTCTTCCCACTTCTGGATAAAGCAGAACAAGTGCATAGAAGGTACTGTGCATTTTTTTCCTCCTCCTCATCCATGCATCTATAAAAGATGTCGTTTGAAAGCAGTCCCAAACCTTTCGCATGGGTGATGAAATTCGAATTGAAAACATAATGGGATGTGTTCAATTTCGTTTAGATTTCATTACGTTTTGTCATTCTATGAATTTGAAATCGTTTTAAATATCATTTGCCAGAAAAACTTAAATCGTTCTGCAGCACATCCTTATTCCTTCAATTCTTTCAATTTCCAATTCCGATTTTATGTCTGATTAATTATGGTCCTGATACTGTATCAGCCAATCAGGCGCAATTTTAGTTTCATCGATTCCCTTTTGGTAATTTTGATTTCAAAGATGCACCACTTTCTGTGAAGCCAATACTCGATAATCTCAATAAAATCATGGAAGTTGTCAAATTCGACCATCATGTAAGCACTGTTTCGATTATCCAGGAGCTAAATATTACATAAAAAACCCGTTTGAAATCACTTGAATAAGATTGAATTCAAAAAGTAGATCGAAGTATAGGTCCAACCTGAGTTAACGCAAAAAATCCTCATGCACCGAATTTCCATCTGCGAAAAGTCAGTCACGGTGGAATCACATTGAACCGGCGCAAATGATGATCAAGCCAGGATTGACGAGAAATCATCTACTATAAGTAAATTGCTCTCCTACATCTTTTAATTCCGACCTTTACTGTCAGCAATGGGATCATCTGAAGGAAGCAATCGCCCAGAAGCGATGATCTTTGGCCAATTAGAGAGAAATGATGTTCCATAAGTTTACACACATCGTAAGTGACTCAAAGCACTGGGAGCTTGGTTTATAGGTTACTGATGAAAAATTTACCTCACGTGAAACTTTTGAAAATCGATAGTCTCAGTTTTTCGCCAATAAGGACGAGGGTTTCTATGAAAGAAGCATAATGGAATTTGAAATAACGCATCTTTTTTCACTACATAAGTGAATGAATTGTTCACTTAGTCCCTAAAGGAATGTTTTTTAAAATATTTTCAGCAACTTGGTACCGAGGAGACCAAATCGTTCCAGGTTTGCATAAAAATGTTCAAAGAAAAATGTGTTCAATGGAAGAATCATGTTTACAGAGGAAAAGCAGCAAGTCCACTGGGTCATAGTTATAGACTACCAGACTATTGAAGCGTTACTGATCTACACAAATACCTCGTCGAGACCAAATGGGTTCCAAACGACCCCGTCTGGATCTACTGGGAACCCAACAGATAAGAAAGGACATCGGATTCAAGAATTAGGGAATTCACAATGGACCCAATGGGGTCTCCGAATGTAAGTGTTTGCCGCACACTCCCCTTCCTTAACCTAACCTAACCCAGAGAGGAACGGGACACCTAAGTGAGTAAGACGCAGGTTCCAGATAGTCGGATAGGAGCAACGAATGTGCTTCAAGTTTTCCTTGGCACTATTTTCTTTGCATTTGCTGCATTCACCTGATTCGGTTAGAATAATGTTAAGTGTCACAAAAAGTAAACAACAACTTTGTAATTTGCTTTGTTATGGAATTTTGATTGCAGAGTTTGAAAGTTCAGACAATTTTATGTAAGAAAATATTTTGTCTGAATTTTTTACGTTCAATAGTTTACCTAAAAGAATCACTGAATGTTTGAAAAACATCTGTCTTGGAGCTAATGGGTTAAAATAAATATTTATTTATGAGCTGTGAAGAGTGGCTCAAAGTTTAATTATGAACCCGTATGACAAGGCCAGCAAAACATTATACAAGTAAACAATTCGGCTGAGTGGTTTCGGCATACAACACAAATATGTACGTAAGTATGTACAACATGCATGAATGCATGTATGTTCAACATTTAAATTTATGTAGTTTACTGGGTCTTTATGGTTTTAATTTAACCAATTTATGACTTACAATTTAACAAGAAGCAACTTGCAAGTGATCCATAAACTGCGACACATGCAGCAGAAACTCTTCAAAAAGTGACAGACTACAAAGTAGCAGTGTTGCCAGATGCCTGAAATAACTTTAACCGAAATTTTGAAAAAACGCTGAAATATCCTCCCAACAATTTTTAAAATCTCCTAAAAATTTTTTTTATAATACATGCCACTATAAACTAAGAAATTAAATTTCTTATAAATATGTACAAATAATCCGCGTTTTTTACGCGGATTTTTTAAACATCTCCCAATTACCTTTTTTATGCGGTTTTTCTTTTTTTACGCGTTATTTCTTAATTTTTTTTAATGTTAATTTTTCCTTTGCAATCGAATTTTCCAAAAATGTAATTTAAAAATTGTTGAGAACACATCTACTCACATACTGTGCATTTTACAGTATGTGAGTAGATGTGTTGCTATTAAAAAAAAAGAAAAACTAAAAGAAATTTCATAAAAAGAAATATGAAACAATAAATATGGCGATTAATTATTTTAAGATTAAAAAACTACAAAGCAACTTTTGGATTGTATGATTTCCTTAGATCTCTTTTTTTGCTGCAATGAATTTATGTGATTTTTTCAAATATATATTTTTCAAATATGTTTTATAAACAGCATTAAATTGGATTTTTTTATTTTAAATAAACTGAAAAACTTTTTACGTATGGCATTTTTTAATGGTACGAGATAGAGAAATTATATGAAAAATTTGGTTTTATTTACGCGGAATTTTCTGACACTATTTTTTTCTTAAATATGAACGAATAAGTCATTTTGTTCAAAAAGTTTCCTTTTTACGCGGATTCTGTTTGCGCGCAGTGAGGATTAAGTGTATATTAGGGCGGGTTAATTTTTTTTTTTTATGAAGCGTATAGCAAAAACGTAATCTATAGGTGATTCTGAGAAATTTTGGTCAAGTCGGATTTGGAGCCCCCCAAAATTTCAAAATAAATATTTTTTAATATATGTATACATAGAATAATTTAAATAAATTCGTCATAAAATCGGATAGAGTTATAGTAGATTTCTCAATCTGGGCTTGTTTGAAAGGTATTTTTATCACCTTTCAGAATCTGTATTGATACCAATATTTTTTTCTTATTTTTAGTAGACATATTAGGAATTTTTTGTCGAAAAATAGCCTAAAATGAACTTTTAACTAATAAATTCCGAATTTTCTTCGATTTTTTTCGATAATTTTTTTTTTTGCAGATTATGAAAGTTCAGATAATTTCCAAAAACTTTTATTACGGTCAATTTTTTTTCCTAATATGTCTACTAAAAATTAAAAAAAATATTGGTATGAATACAGATTCTGAAAGGTGATAAAAATACCTTTGAAACAAGCCCAGATTGGGAAATCTACTATAACTCTATCCGATTTTATGACGAATTTAATTAAATTATTCTATTATTCTATTGAAAAATATCTATTTTGAAATTTTGGGGGGCTCCAAATCCGACTTAGAGCTATGGTCTCTTGAGCAAAATTTTTCAGAATCACCTATAGATTACGTTTTTGCTATACGCTTCATCAAAAAAATCGTTCCATACAATTTGACCCGCCCTAGTGTATATAAATAATATAAAAATACAAATATATTAATTTTTTTAGTGCAGCCTTTTTATTCATTCAGCTTCAGCTTAACACAAATAAAATATATAAAAAATTAAATCATTATGAAATTTGCTATTGTAAACTTAATTTTCTCATTGCATAAATTATATGATTTGAAGCATAAAATTTAATTTAATTAAATTAGATAATTTAGCTTTTAATATTCAAGGCTTCAGTGCCACTAATTATGTCAAATGTACCGATAACAATATCTCCTAAACTTTCTTTTAACAAAAATATTGTCCTAAAAAGCCCACAATCTCTTAAATATAGAAGGAGATCGCCTAATCTGGCAACACTGACTTTGAAAGTAGAAACGCATAAAAGCGGAAATGAGTTCAGCACCCGTTCCGGGACCCCTTTCCCTTATAATTAATTGTATGTATGTATGTATGTATTTATAACAATTAAGCTCGTAGAATGGGACAAATTTATGTAATGTGTCATCTGTGCGACACTTGAAAACAACTCATTTACGAGCATTGGCGCACAATGCACCCGCAGCTGCGTTCGCCGAAGCAGTGGCGACACTTACTCGCGACTCGGGTCAGAGGTCAGCGCGTCATTGCCGACCACTCATCGACTGAATATGACAAAGTGAAAACGCAAACAAACGCAGCAAACAGCGAACAGCGGCCAAAGGGGCCGTTCATGTAATGCAACTTTAACAACTCCCAACAACAATTAGCGCGGCTGCCGTAGCGGCAAATGCAGTTGCGCCGGCGCACAATTAAAACTCGACTAGCAACGACCGAGAAATTAAAACGTCTAATTGCACTTCAAAATATTCAAATGTTTGCGGCGCTCGTTGCGCTTTTGTGAAGCTGACTTAAAGCGCAAATTGATGGGTTTATGGCTTTTTGTATTTTGTTGTTGTCTTCTATTGTTGCTGTTGCTGTTTTGGTTAATGAGCAACGCTGGCCAACAGCAACAAGCGGCACAAAAATGTTGTTGTTGATGACTGATTGTTGCGATTACAACAAACAAGTAAACGAGAGAAAAAAAATATTACTTAAGTGGAGCAATTAAATGAAATTTAAATGCGTTGCAAGTGCGCCGATAAATGACGCCGACAATGTTGTTGGCAGTCAGTTGGCGAATGGGCAAACCCGTCAAAAAGTGGGCTAAACTTACAATTTGACTGCTGCACTCGTCTACACGCACACACACACACACACACATATATACATTTATGTTCATATCTGATGATGATGCCCGTTGCTTCCTTGGCCATTTACATATTTGTGCCGGTTTGGCTGCTGTCAGCTTTAAGTGTCTTAATTTATGAGTGCGTACGGCATGCACATGCAAACCTGCTGCAAATTTGCAAACCGCAGATACAGTTGCGTTGTGCATTTGGCCGTTCGAAATGCCGTTGCGCAGACGCAGCTCTAACTAACGCAACATTTGCAGCCGCTAACTGCCGGTTTTTTGATGCAACAGTTCGGCCAAAGGAAGTCATTTGCTGTTGTTGAGTTTTATAGGTTGAAATTATTTTGTTATAGTTTTGATTAAGATTTGAATTAAATGTTTCAATGCTTGTTGTGTTGTTGTTTGAACAATGGCGAGAAATAAGTCAAAGCTGAAGCAGGCAATTTTACGCACTTTTTTCATTTGTCTCAACAAAAGAGCATGTTTATTAAAATTTAAAAATTAAAAAAAAATTTTCATTTTAAAATTTAAATAAAAGAGTGAAAAACTTACTACAAAAAATATAAATTAAATTAAATTTTACAATTTCAAAAAGAGAGAATAGAAAACAAGGAATCAGATGAGATTCGCAATAAACCTTTTGAAAAAGGGAAATAATTATGCTTCCTGCTCAACTTTTTACTGGTGAATATTTCAATTTCATCATCGATTTATTGTGTTATCCGGTACATCTAAGGTTGCCAGATTGGATGATTGCCCATAAAATTCTGGGGATCTTCAACAACTCTAGAGGCTCTAAATTTGGCAAAAATTTCTCAGCATTTCAGTAAAATTATACTTTGGAAACGCATAATTTTTAATTAGAATGAATTAATTTGTTATTGCTCTAAGAAACTCAACTACTACTACTACTAGTATGTAAGGAAAATTTGTCTATAGTGGGTCCTCTACTCACATGTTTCTTCGATTTTTTTTCACGGAAAACAGTAATGTTTAGATTTTTTAGACACTTTTCATGTGGTTTTTGGAGTGAAAACATGCATTGTTTATTTTCGGGCCAAATGAAGTAAGAAAAGTTCAGAAAACAATGAAATAATGTTTTTCTTTTTTTTCCTTGTGTTCGTTTTTTATCTCTTTTTAGGATTTCAAAGTGATTTCTGTTCATATGCAATGAAAAGAATATTTGATGTTCAGTATTCAAAATGTCCATGAATTTCGAATGTGGGATTTTACGTGTCTTCTTGATTTTCTATGATTTTTTATGCATTTTTCAAGATGTTGTTTGCAAAATCAGATTCAAATTTATCATATCAGCTCAAAAAGCAAACAAAATTCAACAATCGTCGTATTCCGATTTAGACGGGGAATCAAGTCTATTACAAGTCAACTAAATAAATAAAATTTCATATAATAATTTAGAGTTCTAACTTCAATTAATTTACACTTTTTGTAGTTTTATTGAATGTATGATAGATGACATGAGAAGACACAAATTTTTAAAGTCGATCAGATTTTTGAAAAAACATTTTAAATTCTATTAAGCAAAAAAATATATTCATCTAGAATACCTGTCCAGTGATATATTAGGAGCTCGAAAATATTTTAATTGTGGAAAATAATGATGAAACAAATCAAAGCCAGTCCCAGTATGGACAACTCTCCCTTATTTTACCAAAGTATGTTTTACGAGCCTTTAACTTATAAAAAATAATTATAATTTATATTTTTTATTCATTACAATATTTATTATAATTATTATTATTATTATTAATTATAACTATTTATTATAATTTTCAAAAAATAACAATTTTTTGTTTCATATTTTAAAAGTATAACTGTTGTAGAATAACTGTACCAACTTTTTTTAACTTTTTCTCAATTCGTAAATGTCTCTGAGATGTAGAGCCGGTAGCGGACAAAGCTTATATGCCGCCCGATGCAAATTGCCAGAGTGCCGCCCCTAATTTTTTTTTTAAATTTCTTATGAAAATTACTAACCTAATTACTACCATGTGATCCAAACCACAAATGGAACTATGTAGTATCAGAAAGAAAGAAGTAGTTAGAAAAAAAAAAATTTTCAATTTAAACAAAATTTCGTAAAGAAAGTTTCATATAATTAAAAATAAAATTTTTTTCTTCACGTACAAAAATTTTGCCGCCCCTCCCAATAAGCCTCGAGCTTTGACCGCCAACGTGTACAGCCTAAACCACTCGGCCGAAGCGTGGCTTCAAACACAAAAAAGTTTCAAAATTTTAAACGCGATTTTCTAGGAAGCACGTTTTAAAATCTTTGCGGGAAAATTTCTCAGAGACCCACTCACTTGATGGTTTTTTAGTTTTGTTCGGTACCTTTTTCTCGCGGGCTCAAACTAGAATTGTTGCTGTACATTCCAAAGTTTTTTATGTAAAAAAGTTCAACAATTTGAACAAAAATCGAAAAACGCTGTTCTGTGCATAACACAATTTATATCCTATTAAAAATATCCTAGTTCAGACCCTACACGAAGTAATACGAGTATGTAGATACTGGTTAAGTAAAAATTGTAATTAACTTTAAATAAATAAATAAAAAATTAGTTAAAAGTAAAAATTTAGTCATGGCTTTCAGATGCACCAAACTGGAGATTTCTTTGCCGCAAAAATGGCTCTACATTAAAAACAGAGGATCAGTCCAGCGGTCATACAGTGGTCAAATTTGCATTATCGACGACAATTAAATTTTGTTTTCAAAATATATCAATCATTCAAATATCTTTCAAGTGGTTTCTGAGATATGTCTTTTTTTAAATAGTACGAAAAAATACTTTTTAAGTGAGAAACCCTTTAAATGATGTTCCTGTATTTCTATTTTATTATGGTTTTTTTTGATGATGAGTTAAAGATTTCTTTTACGATTACATTTAATCACATTTCTTCAAATTCTTGAATACCAATGATCTTTAAGCAATAATGTTTGACTCTGACTGGTAGAAGGATGTACATTCTGGCACAACTGTTCTTAAAAGTCAAGGAGTTATAAACCATCAAAGTCATATAATTTTACTAAAGCCAACTAATGGTAAGGAGAAAGGTTGCTGAAAAAACCTCTGGATCACTAATCACAAACTTCATAAAGACGAAAAAAAGATTTAGAGGTTAGAACTCAATTGAGGTTCGATGCTATTTTATTGCATGACTTTTTGAAAAAAAATCTTCCATGACTTTAAATATTGTTTTTTAGAGCTAACTTTGAAACAAAAGCTGAAAACATTATTAGAACAAATTTTAACTCTATTGTGTAATTTTATTTCATTTGAATATTTAAAAAGGTTGGATTGGGATTCTTCTTCTACACAAGAAGTTACGAAATCTTTATAAAGCACTTCTAATATACGAAAATTTTTAAGTATATAAAAACCATCTGACATCAGTTGTGTCATCAGTTTTATAAAAATAAGCTTTACAAACTATCAATTATATTAAAATAATTTAAAATATGTCAATTTAAATTGTTTCATTGCATTTCGTTTGGGTTCAAAATAAACGTTGATAATTGGCCACAATGATTGCAGCAATTTTTCAAAATCATATTCATTAATTATGTATGAAATCAAACTAAATAGTAATTACCCAAAAATGTGCACAATTTGCAATAATTGCGGCTTCATTTCCTAAAATGATGCAACAGCACAAAGAATACATTTCATTGAATTACAGGGAAATTATCAAATTTTGTGTATTGCGGACATATTTCAAAAACATTGACAACAAATGCACACAAAGTTGTGTTGTGTTTGTGTGCGTTTTGCAAATTGCAGATGTTGGCATTTAAATCTGAATGATGGCATTTTGTGCTAATTCGTAGTTTAACAGTGGAAAATTTAATTGAATTACGGTCATATTTAATAACCGAGAAGCTTAAAGTAAGAATGTGCAATGATATTAAAAGGCACCATTAAAATATTGATAACATGCGCCCAAAAGTATGCTAACAAAGCATGCAATTTATTATGCAACAACAGAAATAATGCAGAAATACAGAAATATGACATGAAATGTACACAATTTATGCAATGTAATGTAATGTTTGTGTGTTTGTCAGTTGTATGTATATGCGTGTATGTGTCTGTGTGTGTGTGTAATTTGCTTCCAGCTGCTGCTGGCACAAATCTAGCAGCACACAGCACGCGCCTCGAGTGGAAGCTGGCAAAAGTTGTAGGCATTACATTACATTTTGCATATGTCACACACACACACATACACAATGAATGTAAACATTCAATACGACTACGACTACACGCACTGCTTGCGCGCATTTGTAGTGTGCCACCAGGCGCTTAGGCTGACTGAACGACAGTTGGCATGTTAAACGTCACCGCATTACCAGCGCAACACGGACGCCGCTTTAATGGATTCGGCTGCATTTGCAACTCGCTCGTCGTGCAGCCGCGCCACCAAAGAAGCAACACACAACGCAATGCCAAACGTTGTTCATCTGTTTGCATTGTCAGCACAACGCTGACAAGTAAAGTTGTGAAAACTTGTGACAAGTCGCTGTCTGTGTTGGCGCGTTTTTTTTTTTTTGTTTTTTTTTTGTTGTCTCTTTCTTCATGTGACACACTTGCAAGCGAACGTTTTCGTTTTCATCTCGCATACGCAATTCAGACGCTGTGCAATTCATGGCATGGCATCGCAATTTCATTGCTCGTTGTTACATATTTCTTAATACAAAATTTTAATCATTTGAATTGTTGTGGAAACTTGACTTGGCATTGCGTTACTATTAGGAAAGTTGAAATGTTGCAAAGACAAGTTCGTTGGCAGCGAGGAAGTAAAATGAGTGGAGTATGAATAAAGCCTTTGCTTAGAAGTTTCTAAAGCCTAGAAGAAGGCGAAGTTGGTATTGGAAAATTATGAATATTTGTAATCAGAAGCTCATAGAATATTTCACAATGACTACTGCAGAAGCTGTAGATATGACGAACGCACGAGAAGACTGCAAGAAGTAGAATAAGTAGTGTTTCACCAGCCCCAACTAGGAATCGAACCTAGGCCCTCTGGTATGAGAAGCCAGCGCGCTACCCGCTGGACTATCGAGGCCGGCACGCTTCTTCTTACAAAAAGCAGCAGTTTTTAAAGAATCTTATGGATTTTTAAAAAACTCCGCTGCAAAATCTATTACGATTCCTGAGAACCACAATATCGAATATGGAAAGTATTAAGGAATATGGATAGTAATTAGGAAGACAACTCCATGTGACAGCACAATGGGCCGCTTGACTTAAGTAAAGTCCATGATGCGAACACTGAACCTATCTACCTTTCATTAGGACCTTTGAATTAACTTTATTAGTTCGAAAGTTATTAAAAAAAGGTGGAAGCTGCAATTCTAATAAAGTACTTACAAAAATTCTAATTTATTTGAGTATCAGTATTTTAAATAATAAAAAGATACAAAATCAATGAAGCGAGAATAATGAAAATTTGACACGTGATAAAGGAGATTTGGGGTTTTAACATACTTACTTTTCAAGGAAATTCGATGTAAGTTTTCAAAGATATAAAGGATTAAAATTTTCAAAGGACCTTTGTCAGATCCTTTTTTAACAAATAGAAAAAAAATTAATTTTATTTAAATTTTTAAACCTTTCCTCTTTCATTTGATATACATATCGCCATATTCCAACGAGATTAAGTATTTTTATATTTTTTCTAATTCTAACAAAGTACAAAAATTCTAATTTATTTGAGTATCAGTATTTTAAATAATAAAAAGATACAAAATCAATGAACCAAGAATAATGAAATTTTGGCACGTGATCAAGGAGATTTGGGGTTTTAACATACTTACTTTTCAAGGAAATTCGATGTTAATTTTCAAGGATATTAAGGATTAAAATTTTCAAAGAACCTTTTTCAAATCCTTTTTTAACAAATAGATAAAAAATTAATTTTATTTAAATTCTTGAGCATTTCCTCTTTGATTTGATATACATATCGCCATATTCCAACTAGGTTAAGTATTTTTTATATTTTTTTTATTTTGTATACCCTTCAAAATTTTGGAGTCTTTTAAAGGACAAAGGATGTAGAAATAAAAAACTGAGTACGCAGTACTACTATGTTTGGCCTCTAGTTTCACGCCCATATGAATTTTTTCCGGTGTGAAAAATTTTTTTAATTTTTGTCGCACGGTGTAATTCCATAACACTTGAATACCCAAGCAATTCAACCTTCCTTAAGCGCCCAAATATTTTTTTAAACAAATTTATTTTTATTTTTTGTGTTTCATTTGACTTTAACAAATTTTGAAAGTCACTTAAAATTTTCTCATAGAAAACTATAAAACAAATGCATTTTTTTCTATCTTCATGAAGAGTCGAGTATTATTACACTTAAAACAACTAAACACTTAAAAAGTTAAACTGCTAAAAGAAAAACTTTTCACATGAAAACCCAGTCTTGGCAACCCTAACCGGTCACAAACTGCCACTGGCCACAAATAGCAACGATCGCAAATGCTTTGCGCTTTGTTTATTATTGCAATTGTTTATCTCGCTGCTGTTGCGATAAACAGTCGCTGATAGATCACATTTTCTGTATATTTACATATCGAAGTTAGCGATGATTATTTGTGAAGTTGATGCAAAACGAAGCAGTAAAGTGTTGGTTGTGGCATTATTGTCGATGTAATAATTTATTATTCCTTGCAGTTCATATGGAAATGTTTATTTTACAGTAGCAAATCGAATTGCTTTGTGTAAATATTTTTTTCCTTTTCCGTTTTGATGTGGAAATTCAATTCATTCAAATTATTAGATTACTAATAAAAATTACTATTTAAAACTTTCAAATAAAGTCAAATTACTTGTAAATTAAAAACAAAATGAAGTTTAAGAGAATATTATGAATAAATAAATTTCAAAAATTAGCTAGAAAGCTTGAAAGAAAAAGTTAAATAAATTAAAAAAATTTAATTATATTTTAATTTCAATATTTACGAATATGTGGAATTATGTATTAATCGATTTATATTTCAATTGATTTTGAAATTGACAGAAAAAACTTTTTTTGAGAGACAAAGTCACAGTGTCAGAGTTATAGAGTCAGAGTCAGAATCACAGAGTTAATCACGGATTCCAAATCATAGTCAGAGCCACAGAATGAGAGACAGACACAGTGTCAGAATTACTGAATCAGAGTCACAGACTTAGAATTGCATAGTCAGAGTCACCGAGTCAGAATTTCAGAATAAGAGCCACAAAGTCACGAAATCACTGTCATGGGGTCAGATTCACAGAGTAAGATTTACTGAATTAGAGCGACGGAGCCAAAATTACAGAGTAAAAGTCACAGAGTCACCGCATCAGAGTCATAAAGTCAGATTCACAGAGTCAGAGTCACAAAGTCAAAATTACAAAGTAAAAATCACAGAATCAGCGAATCAGAGCCACCGAATGAGAGTCACTGAGTCACCAAATCAGAGTCATGGAGTCAGAATTACAGAGTCAAAATTACATAGTCACAGAGCCAGAATCACAGAGTCACCGAATCAAAGTCATAGAGTCAGATTTACAAAGTCAAAATTATAAAGAGTCACAGAATTAGCGAATCAGAGCCACCGAATGAGAGTCACTGAGTCAGCAGATCAAAGTCATAGAGCCAGATTCGTAGGGTCAGACTCATTGAATCAGAGTCACAGAATAACCGAATCAGAGACACAGAGTCAGAATTACAGAGTCAGGGTCACAAAGCCACCAAACAAAAGTCATAGAGTCCAAATCACCAAATCAGAGTCAAGGAGTCAAAATCGCCGAATCAGAGTCAAAATTACAAAGTAAAAGTCACAGAATCAGCGAATCAGAGCCACCGAATGAGAGTCACTGAGTCACCAAATCAGAGTCATGTAGTCAGAATCACAGAGTTAGATTCGCCGATGTCGTAAAGTCCAAATCAAAAAGTCAGAGCCGCAGAGTCCAAATTACATTGTCACAGAGCCAGAATCACAGAGTCACCGAATCAAAGTCATAGAGTCAGATTTACAAAGAAAATTACAGAGTAAAAGTCACAGAATCAGCGAATCAGAGTCACCGAACGAGAGTCCCAAAGTCACCGAGTCAGAGTCACTGAATCAGAGTCATAGAGTCAGCATCATAGAGTGAAAGTAATACAGTCAGAGTCAAAGAGAGATGTTGAGCCTGGAGTGGTGGGTAACAAAGCGGCGGAAAAGATTTAAAAGATGGACAACTCTGTGCTACTGAGCCTGATTCGAACCTCTATAAGCAGACTTATTGCGGTCATCGCCGGAGGTTGTGCAATTGGATCCATGCTCATAAAATGGGGCCCCTTGTACAGCGTTGTCTGCTAAAGTTATGGAGGTAAGGAAGATATAGAAACGATACAACACTTCATATTCCTGTCAGTTTCAGCAAATACCTGTTGTATTAAAGATCTTGTAAAGATCTCGGTTTCGAGTATTTGCAGCGCCCTTCGAACCTAACCTAACCTATTTAGTACCGATTACCTTTGCATTCGATGCCTTCTAGTCTATAAAATGTATGCAGGTAAGCTTTTCTATAACTAACTCCTATACAACAAAACTCTCCCAGCTTTCTGAATCAACCCTTAGTGTGTTTTTAACAGGAAAGAATGGGAAGCTATAGAAGACAGGAAAGGAAAGGAGGTGGGGAAAAGAGGTAGGGAAGAGAGGTAGGGAAGCGAGTTAGGGAAGAGAGGTGGAGAAGAGAGATAGCGAAGGTTGTGTTGGGCACAGACTGCACTACCACTCGAAGACCATTCGGAATCCGTTTTTACTGCTCAGTGCTAACTTAAAGCGATTTTTTTTCACTACAACAAACAAATCCGAAATCTAGTAATGGAACTCTTATGCATTATTTATCTTCAATCGCTGATACGCTATATAGAAATTTGATTCTGTATTTCATTATTTATTATTTTATGTCCTTAGACATAAAAATAAAACAACTAAAGTCGCTCTGAATAATGATTCGACTATGTAATTATTTGCCCATGACACAAAAGTTGTTCATGCCAAGCAGATCAAAGTTGGCAAGTAAGCGAGACATTGGATACGCTTGTCACCCCCCTGCCTTGCTAGCCTATTCCACCTTACAACTATGCCACACAACAACAAAAACAACAACTACTCACTTCCCCTTGGCAACGTTTTCCTTTTTCGCATTGCCACGAATCGCATTTCCCTTTGCGATTTGTACAAGATGTGAATATTTTTAACATTTGCCTTCATCATACAAATATGCATACAAACGCAATATTCACACACGCACACACACACACATACGTAGAGAAAATCAAGCGCGCACTTACCACAAATATGAACGCATTGTGTGTGTTGAATGCGCCGAACGCCGATATTCGATTGCATAACGAGTTCGCGTCGTCGGTGAATGCGGGCACACGTGAGTGAATTTGTATGGAAATGCAAGAAGCAGCACCAGCAACAACAACAACGACAGCAGCAACAGCGGCGGCCGTTTGTGGTTGCCATATTTCGAGATTGTCGCACTTCTTGTCGCTATGCTTCACATAAGTAAGTAAGCAGCGAGTGTGTGTGTATGTGTGTGTGTGTGTTTGTGTTTATTTGTTGCAGCATGTTGTTGACATGAAAACTTAGTTGCAATTGTTTCTGTTTCGATTTTGTTGTACAACACACACACATACATACATATGTGTGTGTACTGTGAATGGATGCCGCCGCTGAAAATTAGAATGCAACCGCAAAACGTGAGTACGCGCGTGTGAAGCGAAGCAACCACCGGCAACGCTGTGCAGGATTCGAGCACTAAAAGCGAGCAGACAACCTGACAAATGCAAGCAACAACTGAAAACAACACGTTTTGCAATTTTAAACCGTAAATGTCGAAGACAAAATCTGACAACAAAAGTTGTTTGTGCTATGCAACAACAACCATGCGGAACTAAAATCAACATTTAACTAAACGCCGCTGCACTTTGGAAAGTGTGCGTGCGGAAAATGTGACGATGACTGCCGCTCCCAACAATTTCTTAGCGCAATTGAGAAATTTATCCCAAGGAGATTTGTTTGGAGAATGTGAAATGCTTTGAGAGAAGAGTTTACAAAAATCTGTAAATAATAGAATCAAGACATAAGGTCAAGGATCAAAAAAGAGTAACAGCCCTGTCACTTGTTTAATCGCAGAATACAGCAATGTTTTTAATCATTAGAACACTCTGGGTCCATTAGACCCTGTTCACTTTTTAAAGCTTACAATTCCACAACTATTGAAACTTTTGACTTAAAAAAAATTTCAGGGTGTTGTTGAACATTGTTTTTACAATTCATAAATATTACACCATGCTACATAAACCCACTTTTGTTGAGAACTATCCAAAAATGTATATAGGCATGAAACTAGACATCATTCAATGTAACCTGGTATAATCAGTTTTTTATATTTTCTGATCCAATATCCTGTTTAAAGGAATTTACAATTTTAGGAACATACACATTTAAAAAAATTATTAAAATATTTGCGCCTCTACAATAATAAAGTATGAGCAACAACTGAAAGAGAAAAACTGTCGCTTTTTGACAAAATTTTCTATTTTACACTTTTAGAACCAAAATGTGTGTCAAAGTCGAGCTTTAAAGGAGTCGGAAAGTTGGTACACAATTCAATAGGTAAGAAGAAGAGAGAGATATAACGCTGCTTCTATGTGTGTGTGTGTTCGTTGGCGGTCTCAACAGCTGACATGTTAACATAACATTTAAATACTTAAATAAATACTTAAAAATATACGCAGGAAAAACAGGTTTTGTCGCTTAAAGTAAAAGTATGGGTCTACATGACCCAGTGTGTTCTTCAAAGGTTAAGTTTTTCTTTCTGTTGTTCAAATAAGACACCCGTTTTTAATGAATCATCAAATCACATTGTAAGAAGGATGACAACTAAAAAACAAAACAAGTTGAAAAATGTTCCAGAAAATTAACAAACAAAAGTCAAATTCTTTAGTGTCATCCTTCTTATGTTACAATTCAATCTAACAAAACTCAGTGACTATATAAAGCTTTTTGTTCTTCAAAGATTCAGTGATTTGATAGAAAATGCAGTTGTTTCTTGCATCAACAATTGATCAGGTCTGAGAGGCCTTTAGAGGAGCTAAGTGGACTAAAGCTTTGCTAGCTTTCGTATCCCACAGAGAGTCTAAGTTTCTTGTGTCACCAGACGGAAAGGACTGTAAAATCATGATACGAATTTTGATTGTTGAAAGAGTTAGGCGCAGCACTCAAAGACGCGTTTTTCCAATGTACTAAACAACCAAAACTTGATTTTTCTTTACAGGAAATGATTGCATTTCTAAGCTAAATGTAGGACCTTAGACTATAAAAGGGAACCATTGGCACAAAAAATATTTCATTTTGAAGAGTTCTGTACACAACTTTTGATCGCAACACCATTTAAAATCATATTTGCCGCTCAAAAATTTCTGTAACCACAGATATTTTATTTATTTATTTATTTATTTAATGAGCCAATGAACATAAAGAACTTACTGACTATAGGAAAAAAACACAAATGAAGAAAACAACTTCAACTTAAACTATTCATTAACAAATTTAACAAAGTCCCTTTGGGATGCGATAGATCAAGGTCGGTGACACTATTCAGTTCAGTATATCCTATTCAGTATATCGACAAAAATCCCCCAGTGAGGAGAACTCATGATAGTAATTTCCCTTAAATCAAAAGAAAGCTTCTGTAGTTGACAAAATGACAAGCATGTGTCTAAGAAATTCAAGACAAGCAGAAGACAGGAATCTCCTTGACATAAAGTACAGACTCTGCCATTTCTTAGAACGATCCAGTACATATGCTTACTGAAGTATAATGATCAGTTAGAGTACCGACAAGTAATCTATAGTCCTTTGTCTTAAGTGTTGTCCAGTTAACACGTTTCAAGTGCCGACAAGTAGTCTATAGTCCTTTGGAGTTTGTGATTTCCAGTTAAATATCGACAAGTAAGTACTCTTAGAACCAGTTAGAATACCGACAAGTAATCTTGTAATTTCTTATCAGCCGCAGGCATTGAGATCTTAGCCTATATGACCCAGTTTATAATGCTTTTCACTGTTACTGGGCACACAGACAATTTTGCTCATTCATTTTCAGTTCCTTATGTTGGGAATTGTCGTTAATATGACAAGCACTCCTTGAGGAACAGTAGAGTAAGTCACTAGAATGTGGAATAACTTAATATTTTTCTTTTTCTTAAATATCCCCGCACCTTGACCATAGCTAGATTTGAATCTGGGACCGGAAAGAGCAGTTATTTATGAAAACTATATTTGAAAAAAAAATACTATGAAGGAAAGGTCATACAAATAAATGAAATATACCAATGCATTCCTTTTCGCACGGAGATTCAAACTTAGCAATAAACCTTTTTTTTTAATTTTTATGGAAAAATTAAAAAATAAGAATTATTGTTAATTTATATTTTAAAAATCCTTATAACGAACCTGTTATAATGGCAGACAAATGTTAACCAAACGTGTAATTAATTTCTTTACAAAAACAACGGAAATTAATCCCAAAGTTGATCGATTATTAATTAAGCCTGTCGATAGTAAATTTGTTGCCTAAACGGTTGTCACTTCCCTGACAATTTTACACTGATTTATGTATGGCATCAATCAGCGGTCACATAGTCAGTAATTTGTTGCTAACGTTGGCTTTGTGGCGGCGGCAATGCCAATAAGGAAGCCGCAACAAAATTCACTTTTCGCTGACATTCAAATTAGACAGTCGAGGTGACTGTTGTGTTAAATTGTTGCAGAAAATATGTGAGATAGAAAGAAGTTGAAAAGAGTCACTTTCCAGCAATGCAATTTAAATGCCACGGCACGTTGCACCATCAAATTGCTAAATAATGTCGGCTACCGGTTTGGCGCAGCGGCGGCAAACATTTCTCATGACGCTAGAATTGCAATCAATTAAAGCAAACAAGTTGTGTGTCGGCCGACTGGGCAACGAAACTGGATTTGCTTGCCACACTTGCCACGCTAATCAGTTGCAAACATTGGGACCCTATTTTTAAGGGCCGCTAGGGTTTGTTTATCTGTGTGTGTGTGTGAGTCCTCAGAATTAGCTTTCAACTTTTAATTTTCCACATGTTTTCAAACACTTTTTTTGTTAGTATCTGCCTGAAAGATGCGTTGTGTTGCATGCAACATTTGCCACCGCAACAGCGTCAGAGCAATGAACTTTAGCGACCACTGTCGATCTTGCTGCATGCATGCAAGCGACACACACAAGAAATGCGCAGTAACGACCATAAAAAAAACGGGCAGACAGACAGCATACGACAGACGGGCAGAAAGTTGGAGCAGAGATGGCTGCGCTGGTGGGGTTTGCGCGTTCCAGACCACAGCGTGCCAGGCCATGTTTGCATTAATGCCAACAACAACAAACAACAACTACTACACCACATGCCTATCGCACAAAGGAAGCAAGCAACAATCAAGAAAAACATTGAAGAGGAAGAAAACGAAGCAACAGCAACAGAACATGAAAACCAGAGGAAGCCAAAAACCGCACAACAAACAACCAACCAACCAACCGAAAAAAATCAGCAAAAACATTTCCAAAACATGTTGCAACATTAGAAGAGATCGTCGCACTGGCTGCCATTGTGCCGCAGCAACGAGATGAGATCGTTGGTTGACTGGTTGACTGCGTCTGCGCTGCATATCGCACACGGCCCAGCCACAGTTGCGGCATCTGTCAATGTCACAAAGTGCAACGTGCCACGCCGCAATGCACGTTGCACGGGCAGTGGGCAAACCATTTGAGGGCGCAAACGTTGGCGCTGATCTTGCCACAATAATCCCCAGTTCTCGGCCGTCCTTTCAGCGTGCCGCGTGCGTTTCATGTTGCTGGCCACAGCCAACGGCCAGTTGGACGACGCAACACCTTCAACCGGCGCTGCGGGCCGACAAATTCCGCCAACAGGTTTTATGTTGCACAAACATACAATTTTCTCTGTCTGAAATTTGTTTAGTTTGCCTTTCGTCGTTTGATCATTTTCATGCGTTCGTTGGTGTTGGTTGTTGCTTGCGGTGGCCAACAATAACAATGCATTGTTGACATTTACTGCTAATGTGTGCGTCGATGTTTTTGTGCAACGCACTGAAGGTTTTATTTATTTGTTTTGGAATCGTAAACGGTGGCAGGCTTTAATTAAAAGAAATGTTCTGCAGTGGGAAAGGCGATGACACTGAAAGCCAGACGAGCTTGATTTGAATTGAGAGAGGAAGCAAAAAATATTAGAAAATTTAATGCAAGGCAAATTAGGTTAGGTTAGGTAGGAATGGCTGTGTGCGACACAGAGAACGCACTTCCACTGGGAGGCCAAATTGGCCCAGTGTGAATATCTTCTTAAATGATTCTGGAGCTAATCAATCAATCTCAGTCAGGGACAAATCAGTTCGAACTCTTGATCAAGGAAAGCAGATCCGATATTTCAACTTTTGCCGCGCTAGCCAGGCCGGGTAGAAATCTTGACCCGAGGGTACGGAGTCGGCGTTTCTGCAAAGCCGGACAGTAGCACAGGGAGTGTTGAAGTGCAAGGCAAATTAATAAAGATGAATCTTACTCAAAATGTAAGGCAAATTAATAAAGATTAATCTTATTCAAAACTCAAAGGATTTTGTGTTTTTTTTAATAAACATGTAGTATTGGAAGTGTAAATAAGTTTTGAGGCATTTACAAAAAAAGGCATAACTAACATTAAATCGCATGGGACCATCTTGCAACTGTATTCATGTTAAAGTGTCATCATTTCCCTCTAAAAATCAGTACATGTCATTTTGCTAAAGTATCAACAAACATACTTTCTTTGTACTCTAATCATGTCAATCTGTGCCAAAAAAACACAATCGGCCGTAAGTGCTGATCTTTTTGCACGTCAACGCTCGGTGACAGATCGCAAAAGTTGTCAAAGAGGCTTTAAAAAGGCTTCAATAGGATGTCCTATTCCAAGCACTGTATAAGTACACCAGACATTGCTCGTTCCGACCACCATTTGTTCCGGTCCTTTAGTTCACTTCTTAGGAAGAAGCCAAAAAGTGGGATCGCCTGTAAAGACGACCATAAACTGCCGTAAACTGGTTTGAATAAAATACATTGTATCAATTTCTCTGAATAAAGCTTCACTTCACTTTTACTTTACTTCTTACAAAGAATCAATTCTTCGATCTCCTCTAAGGACGAGGAACTTTTTAACGCGGCATCCGTAAATTGTCTGAAAGATGGGAAACAGTGTTTGCTAACAATAGACAATAGTTTGATTTAAGTTTCTCTGAATAGAGCTCCACTTTACTTTTACTTCACTTCTTATGAAGAATTTAATAATTGGGTTAATTCTTGGATCGTCAAAAGACGAGACATTTTTTCAACGGGGCATCCGCAAACAGCCCGAAAGATGCGGAAAAGTCTTCGCTAATAAGGGACAATATTTGGAATTTAATTTCCGTGAATAAAGCTCAATTCAATTCTTATGATGAATCCAATAAATTTTTGGATCGCCTCAGAAGACAAGTTAAACAAAGTTCAAAATAGAAAATTTAGTTAAGAGGAGACAATTTTCCTCTTTTATTTGATACCCATTTCTTCATCATTGCACAATCGCAAATATTTAAAAAAAAATTTTAAATGTGTATATCCTTAAAATTTAAAGTCCTTTAAAACGGTTTTTGGGTCAGAAAATGAAAAACTGACTATGCCAGGATATTATAAATGACCTCTAGTTTCACTTATATATCAGCATTTGGATGGGTCTCGGAAAAATTCACAAATTGTTTCGCACGGTGTAATAAATGAAAAGTTGGTGTTTGCACTCCGTGCATCATAACTTTGTCACTTTTCTTTCAATTCTATTGATGTTACACTTAATATTTGCTCAAATAATATATATTTCATCTTAGATTTTAAAACCAGAGGAGAACAATTATTTTATCTATAAAAAAACGGTTCGAAAATGTATAATTTTTGAAAATGGTCAAAAAATTCAATTTTTTCAACTTTCATCGTCAGTAACTTCCCCAAATCTAATCTGATTTGTACAATCGATATATCGTTGGAAAGGTTAGTTAACCCTTTAACTGTTTAATTTTGTTTCGAAAAACTTTTTCTGCCTGCTTAATTATTTTCCAGCGAAGACGAGTATACTCGACATAAACAGAGTAAAATGTTTCTGCCCGTAAATGTATGCAATTATGACTAAAAATCAAGCGTTGCGTGTTGGTTTTTTAGAAAATTTTTGAATTTGAATCCATTATAAAAAAAAAAGACGAACGAATATTTTTTGAAAATTCCTGTTTTATTACAAAGCTTGGACTTTGTTATTTAAGAATGAAAAACGATGTCGTTCATATGACTGCCACGACTGGCCTTACAGTACGCCATTCGGTCAACCCAATTTTCAAATACTTTTTCGATTGTTCCGGGTAGAATTTCCCGGAATTTGTTTTGGAAGTAAGTTCTCAACATTTCCCGATTTTGTTCAAGCGTATAGCATCCCATTTCGTAAATGTCAAACTTTTAACTAAATTACAAACACAAATTAAATGACATTTGGACTATCATTCTCGAAATAAAGCGTAGTTCAAATTTAAAATCTTATGTGGACCACCCTATAGAAATTGAAACAAAAGCAATAAAAGACCAAATGAATTTCAAGAAATCTAAAATACAAAACTAAAAATATAAATTAAGGGCAATGATAGTTTTTAACTATTATTACGCACAATCAACTGAGAAACGCATACGAAATACGTTTTTATTTGCAAAAACCCGTTTTGTAATCGTACTTCCCCAGAATTTGTTATTTTAGCTTAAGACAAGCTATTGTGTATTAAAATAAATAGGGTTGCCAGACTAACGAATATTCTAAAATGTACATTTTTTATAAGATCTTTATTTGCCCTTTCTCAGAGAAAACCAATTACAGTTGATTCGTTGAATATTAATACGAATGCGATTTTTTTTTCTTCACGACGAGTATACTCGACATTATGCGAAAATTTTTCGTTTCGCTCTGTCGAGTATACTCGACATAAACAGTTAAAAGGTTAATTGCCTTTTGCCACTTTGCCACTTGTGTTAGTCGGATGGTTGGTTTACGAGATATGTGCTCATAACTGAAATAAGAGGGGAAAAACGTGTTTTTTGAAGATTTTTCGAAAACGCTTCTTAAGAAAATTTTTTGATTTTCAGTTTCGTGTTTAGCAGCCGAAGATTAGTCTAAAAAATACTTTTATTTTTAGGAGCATTTTACGTGTCGAGTAGTGTATTAGTTAGTGAACCCACGAAGTTTCTTAGTCTAAATCGAAGAATAATGAGATGCACAATTGGCTAATCTTGAGATACAACGAAAGATACAGACAATCTCGATTGACTTTAAAGAAGTTATTGGGCACTGAACCCAAGAAGTATCTTAGTTTAAATCAAAGAACAATGAGGTCAACAATTAGATAACCTTGAGATCTATCTCGTAGGTCGAAAGGTGGATTTTGACTACCAACTGTAGACAATCTCGATTGATTTTAAAGAAGCCATTGGGCAGTGAAGCCAAAAAGTTTTCTAGCCTAAATCGAATAAGAATGAGGTGTACAATAGGGTAACCTTGCAATACGACGAAAGGTGAATTTTGTCTGCCAACTGTAGACAATCTCGATTGATTTCACTTCTTACAAGGAATTAAAAAATTGTATCGATTCTTGAGTCGCCTCAAAAGATAACGAATTTTTACAACACGGAATCCATATGCTGCCTGAAAAGGGAAGAAATTTCTTAGCTAACGATGGACAATACTTTGAATTAAATACATTGTATAGATTAATTTCTCTGAATAAGACTGTAAACTTACAAAAAGACCTCGAAATTTATTTGTACACCCAATCTATTAGTTTAACTTTCAAATAAGAGTTTTATTAGGGATGGTTATGTATTCAAAATTAATTTTTAGGGACTATCTATGGCCTAAGAACATCTTGCGACAAGGTCCTGTGCCAATACACCAAATTTAATCTAACCTAACCTAACCGCCGAGCAGCCGCCGTGGCTCAGTTGGTTAGTGCGTTGGACCGCGAGTCGAAGGCAGCAACCTCAGGTTCAAATACTGCCTGTAATAACACCTAAAAAAATAACGGGAAAACTCGTTTTCTCTTTCGGTGGCTGTCCTCTCAGCTGGAAATGGCAAACCTCTGAGAGTAAAAATTGCTTATGAAAAAGCTCCCAACCTGCCGTTCGGAACCGGCATAAAACTGTAGGTCCCTTCAACCCGCGTACAAATTCACACGCACAACACGGGTGGTTGCGGGAAGCTAGGCCTTAGTCTCGCGCAAGCGGGCTGTCGTGCCAGTCAATTATAATTATTATTAACCTAACCTAACTTTTTGTTTGTTCAGTTAAAGATTCATTTTGTTATGAAACTTTGATTAAAAAGTTGAATAATTTTGGTCGAATTTTCAGGTCAACCTTTTATTTGTTCAGTCAAATACTCGTTTTTTTATGGAATTTTAATTAAACAATTTTAATAATTCTGTTTGAATTTTCAGGTTAACCTTTTGTTTGTTCGTTTTGTTATGAAGTTTTTATGTTTTTTAATATTAATTTTAAATTTTCAGGTCTGGTCATACATAGAGGTGGTTACCCTTGAGCAGATTATGAACTGCATCTGGTAACCTGATTGGGTTAGGTTGCAGTGGCTGCCTCTGTATGGGGCACACTTAGACCATTTTATGACTCATTGGGATAACACAAATTGCATCCGTTTGAAATGTGTATGTAACATTATTTTCAAAACACGTTATTTCACACACTTTAAACTAATAAAAGGGGAAACGGGTAGTAAGCTGAGCACTTTTATAAATTCTCGCTATGAAACTTTTACCTCAAAAGCATTTCATACATCAAAATTTCATGTTATTGACCCCTCAACGTTCAACGTGCCACTCCAAATCATCTTAAACCAAATATTCATACAAATTTCATCTCTTCATTCTTCCATTCTTCTGCTATTCTCACTGCGGCGCACTTGAATCTGCATGCCGGACAGCACCCAAGCGATAGTTTTGCTTGCTGCCACAGTCGCCGATCAGTCGTTGGCCGCAAGTTGCTGGATTCGGTGCTGCTGCTGTCATGTTCGCACGGCCCGTCTTGGCCATTCTGGCCGCATGTCTATGCCTGCAGGTAAAGCTTTCAAGCATTCTCAATTAAAACTCACATATACCTAAACCACATACCACAACAACAACAATCAACACTCAAACACACACACAAACACTTTCAGCTGACCGCCGCCAAAGACATTGCCGCCAACCAGCAACTGCAGACATTCCTCGTCAGCGTCGAGCAGCTGGTGCTGGACACCACCGATCGCGCGCTGCTCGTCACGCGCAGCGTCTATCTGAACATTAGCAACGAGATGTCGCCGCCGCTGCGGCTCGTCATCGGCCCGCTGCTGCAGAGCTACGTGCAGCAAGTGGACGCGGCGCTGCGCACGCAGCAGAACTACACCGTCAAGCGCCAACTCTTCCAGCAGTTCAAGCGCAACAATGTGCTGATCGAGCAGCTGCGCGCGCAGCTGGCACCGCTGCAGCCGCCGTTCCAATTCCAACTGATCTCCGACGAGTTCTACAATGCGCGCCGCAATTGCACCGAGTTCGATCGGCTGTATTCGGCATTCATGCGCGAATTCGCGGCCGCCTCGCAGCGACTGTGGGACTCGCTGTCCGAGCGCACCGTCGAGGAGGAGCAGGAGCTGCTCGAGCTGCTCGACGAGATCGCCAACGAGCAGCAACTGCGCGAGAAGGACAAACTCTACGATGAATTCATTGAGACGTACTTGTTTAAGCGCAACGAGAACGAATTCGAAAGTAAGGAATTGTTTCGGAAATAAATATACCTAAATTATTTTAAAAAATATGGTATTTATAATTTTACTACTTAGTGTCAGTGCATGGTGGGGGGAAAAGTAAAGAAAGTAGGAAGGTAATGGAGCTGGAGAATTGGAAATCCATTAGACTTCAATTCTCTATTGGGTTCTCCATGGTATTCCAATGGAAAATTGGAAGCAATACACATATTCCAACGCTTCCTCCAATCTTGAAAATCTTTCTTCCATCATTCATAGAATGATTTTGGGATCGCCTTCAGTTCCTTCTGCCAATTCTAGTTACCTCTACTTACAAAACGAATTCCGCAAAGTGGTAACTTCAGTCGTGGGAATAGGAAAAAGTCGCAGATGGCATTCACACTGAGATTTGAGCAACAGATGTCAGATGTACCGAAAAAAAAAAATTTTAACAATTGAGATATTGTTTGGTTTGTTAGAATGGAAAATTCCTAGTACTTTTTTATCAGAAGGTATTCTACGTAGTGGAGTGGTTGCTCCGTGTGACGATGTTTTGACATCCAATTCCTAATGGACGGTATATCCATTATATCCAGTCTAAGTCGTTAAGCCAGTGGAGCATCCAGAAATCATTCCACTCCATCATTTCGAAACTTGAGAAGATAGGTTTACCCAGCGTCTCCTACCTCCCTCTAGATAAGGTCGGACAGGTACAAAGTAAGTGGTGGACGACTTCTTTTTCATGTGGGTTTCAAAAACTCTCACAGTTGGTCTACTAGTTTCCATGCGCCAAAATATGTAGATCGTCTCATTTCAATCTTATACTCGACTTTCAAGTGATCTGAGTTAGAATATATATGCGGTTTTAAACTGAAGACCCTACCACTATAGTGAGCAATATCCATGTACATACATATAACTCTTTGTCCTGACGTACTGGCTGACTGATTCATCATCGCTCAGCCCAACCCGCTAAAACAACAAACCTCAAATTTCAAGGTAATAAACCTACTCTAAGACGTGATTTTTTAAATTCGGGGTCTAAAAGGGCAAAGCATGGGTTTAGGTGTTGTATGAAGGAACCTGATTTAATGGGCATATTGATTACAAATGTGGTGAAAGGGCTCCAACAATAATTCAACACATATTTTTCAATTTTTTCAATCAAATGCTGACGGGGCCAATAATGGGTTAAGGTTCGTATATGGGAGACAATGTCTAAACATGAACTGATGGACGGATGGATTGACGTCAAAATTTAAAACACTTGGAATAAGAAATAATTACACACGTATTATTTGTTTTTTTTTTAATCAAAATCTGACGGGGTCGACAATAAATAAAAATTTTGTATGAGGAACCATGATTTACCGTTATTGGGTTTTGAGTACAAATATGGTTAATTACTCTCAATGAAAAATATTTTGAGATATGTTTTTAATTTTCTCGAAAATCCAAATCTGACGGCGTCAAGGATGGGTTAAAGTTATATACAGGAGGGCTATAAAATAGACATGAAACTTTTGATTTCAAAATTGGTGAAAATGTTTCAAATAAAAAATAATTCAGCCCGTGCTTTTTTTTATTTTTTGTTTTTTAATCAAAATCTGACGGGGCCAACGATGAGCTAAAAATTGGTATGGGAAAACATGATTTATCATGATTGGTTTTTTTTGCTTACAATATGGTGAAAATACTCCAAATCAAAAATAATTCGACACGTATTTTTTTGTGTCTTGAAAGTTTAAATTTAACGGAGTCAATAATGGGTTAAGGTTCGTATACGGGAAAATTACGAAGAAAACATGAACCGAACATGAAATGATAATTTGACTGTGTTTTTCATTTTTTCGAAAATCAAAATCTGACGAGGTCAACGATGGGTTAAGGTTATATACAAGAAGACTAACTAACTAACTAAGACTGACTTCAAATTTGGTGAAAGCATTTCAAATGAGAAATAATGAAACACATGTTTTTTGCTTTTTTGGAAATCAAAATTTAGAAAGGGTAAACAAAGGGTTAAAAGTAGGAGAAACTGTGAAAATCATGAATTAATGAGCCTATTGACTTCAAACTTGGTGAAATTACTGCTAGTGAGAAATAATTCGAACGTGTTTTTCATTTTTTTTTAAATCAAAATCTAAGAGGGTATACCAAGGGTTAGCAGTTTGTATGGAGAAACAAGATGTAATGGTTTTTTTACTTCAAACTGGGAAGAAAGCACCTCACATGAGAAATATTTCGACATGTGCCTTTCATTCTTTCAAAAATCCAAATGTGATGGGGAGTTAAAAGTTGGTATGGAGAGACTGTGGAAAAATATAAATTAATAGACCCGTTAATTGACTTCGGACTTGATGAAAGTGCTTCAAATGAAAAAGATGTCGATACTTGTTTTAATTTTTTTTTTAAATCAAAATTTAAGGACTTCGACTGAGGGTTAAGAGTTTGTGTGAAAAACAAAATTTAATGGTTCTATTTAGCTCAAATAAAAATGGGAAATAATTAGACAAGTATTTTTATGGTCAAGAAAACGTTAAGAGAAACGTGATTTATTGGGCCCTTTGAGTTCAGACTTGCGTGAAAAAACCGCAAGGCCCTGTTAATTACATACTTAACATAATACATATTTATGTTTGAATTAAGATGAAGACTTACAGTTTTCTAGGTAAAAATCTCCATTTCCTTTAACATAAAGAAGC
>OY764961.1:24265253-24307753 GCA_963668005.1 Melieria crassipennis
AAAGCATTTCAAAGGAGAAATAATTAAACACATGTTTTTTGCTTTTTTAGAAATCAAAATCTAGAAAGGGTAAACAAAGGGTTAAAAGTTTGTATGGAAAAACTCTGAAAAATCATGAATTAATGAGCATATTGACTTCAAACTTGGTGAAATTACTGCTAGTGAGAAATAATTCGACAAGTGTTGTTCATTTTTTTGAAAATCAAAATCTAACAGGGTAAACCAAGGGTTAAAAGTTTGTATGGAAAAACATGATTTAATGGGTTTTAGACTTCAAACTTGGAGAAAGAACTTCATATGAGAAATATTTGGACATATGTATGTTTTTAATTTTTTAAGAAAACCATATCTGATGGGGTTAACTATGAGTTAAAAGTTGGTATGGAGAGACTGTGGAAAAATATAAATTAATAGACCCGTTAATTGACTTCGGACTTGATGAAAGTGCTTCAAATGAAAAAGATGTCGATACTTGCTTTTATTTTTTTTTTTTTAAATCAAAATTTAAGGACTTAGACTGAGGGTCAAGGGTTTGTGTGAAAAACAAGATTTAATGGTTCTATTTAGCTCAAATAAAAATGGGAAATAGATAGACAAGTATTTTTATGGTCTAGAAAACGTTAAGAGAAACGTGATTTATTGGGCCCTTTGACTTCAGACTTGCGTGAAAAAACCGCAAGGCCCTGTTAATTACATACTTAACATAATACATATTTCTGTTTGAATTAAGATGAAGACTTACAGTTTTCTAGGTAAAAATCTCCATTTCCTTTAAGGGGGGTTTCTACCTTGTGCGTTCAAAAAAATCGATTTTTTTTTTCATGCATTTTTGGATTAATACATGATTGTAGAATACGCTCCCAAAATTTGAAGTTGAAATCTTTCGAATTACGGAAGCAATTTATCGAAATAGGTAGCGGTGTCGAGCGCGCCGACCTGCTGAAGCAAAACTTTGAACGCGTTTTTCTCAAAACTACATTTTTTGACCTGGCGGAAGTGATTTAGGCCACACGAGTTGAGCAATAGCTACGAAATTTTAAACAGTCATTTATCAAGGTCTTAGCTATGGCACGAGCTAGGATCTTCAAGAAATAATAATTTTTTCTCATTGAAAATAGAAATTTGTATTGAAAAAAGTAGGTAAAAATTGAATTTTTTAGTCAAAATCGCATATTTCCTTCATTTTTCATTTTTTTTTTTTAAATCCTTGTTCCAGCCATAGACAAAAGGATACAGAATAAGAAACAATTTCATTTTTGTGTTTCAAGTCATCTCAAACAGCGGCAGGACTTCCGCGAGTAAGAAAGTCCTGCCGCCATTGCTCGATGGCCCCCTCCCCCCCTTTGCATATTTTATCTTGAAACTTTTTTTACTTGTACAATAAACATATACCTACATCTGAAAAAATTTTCCAGTGTTTATCTTAAAAACCTTCCCATCAAACATTTTTCAAAAAAAACATGTTTTCTCGGCCGCACAAGGTAGAAACCTGCCTTAACTTAAAGAAGCCTTCTTTCTGTATCCTTTGGAACACGAGCGGCGGCTTTTCCCTATCGTCTTTAAAATCTATAAATCCACTTTCCACTAGTCTGTAGTAGTATTCCAAAATTATTTCATGGGTAACAAAGTTATTAAGGTATTTTATTTGGTATCCAAAAGCAGCTCATTTCATTCTCGATTTTCCTTCGAAAATCCTGGACACTCGTTACTGCTCGATGCACAAATGCCAATTTTAATTTAATGACAGTAAGGATTTTTGTGTTCAAAACAAAATTAACAATGTTGAAATTTTTCTTCTAAATCCGCTTAAAAAATTTGTTCTTATTTACAATAAATTCAATAATTCTGCAGGCTGAATGCTCCTCTCGCTCAACGCACATTTCTATTCACACAAACACAATTGAACAGACTCGATGTATGTAAATATGTAAAATATCACACAATATGCACAAATGTATGTAGTTATGAAAATGTTTGTGTTTTCCTGCACAATAGTGAAAATACAATTTCCACTCGACTGCAAACAAAAATGAATGTCAAACTTTCGCCAAATAAATTTCGTATGAACTCGAGAGACAAAAACGTAATACGCCATGGATTTCATGTATGCTTTGTCTGCTTCTGCTTGTCGAACACTTTTTTTTTATTTTTTTTTCACTGCCAACACAACACTGTAAGTGCATTTCATATTTTATTATCCTTGCTGTTGGAGTTGTTGTTGTTGTAGTTTTATGTTGAAAATTTGATGAGTTCAATCAACTGCTTTCGATTTGCTGAAAGTGACAGAGTTGATGCTGTAAATGTGAGAATTGAGAATTGCGTGTTTTCGGCTGCGAGCGCCATGTCAGATTGAAGAAAAATGAATGTTGCTCAGCACAGCGTCATTCAAATATGAATGAAACGTACCATTTGATAAAAAAATATACGGAATATCCCCTTTAAATAAACCGCACTTGAAACATTGTTACGATTATTCCGCCCGGCTGACCAATGCAGGCGCACTTTGTTTCACTGGGTTGCGCCCAGAATAAAACACTTTAAATTTTTTAACACTTTAACTTCGTCACAGGTAGTCACTTCATTTATTTATAACTTTACACTTCACTGTTCACTTGCACTTGTCACTTATTTCAATTCACTAGGCACTTCACTTATTTACACCACGTTATACCGTTGCTTGTTAAAACCAAACTGGCTGCTGCGCTGCATAGTGATGGTAGCGATTAATCAAATGGTTGTAATAATCGATTACTTACCTCTAAAAAAATCGAATCAAATGATTGTTTGTTCGGCAGGGTTGCCACTCACAAAATTGTTTTCCTACCAAAACTGCCTACCAAAAGTAATGAAAAATAAATTTGTTTTGGCATTTAAACTTCAAGTGGATTAAAAACATAACATCAAAACGTAACATAAGAAAGCTTAAATAATATTCACTTTGTTTCAGTCTTCGTTTGGCGCAGTTAAGGCCTGCTGATAGCTGCTCCAATGTTGGAACCCGCCATACAAAATCTTTGCTTACTTATATGGCATGCGTCTTCTGAACCTTAATTTTCTTTGGTATTACGCAGCGTGGAATGCATTATCGTAATTTTTTTGTCATCTTTTTTTCTGATTTGGTACATCTGACATCTGGGATATTGTCAGTCAGTCAGTCAGTGTTGATTTTGTTCCCCAGATTTCGCTGAAATTGTTGCAGAAAGCTTATCGAATTGATTTCGCTAAATAAAAGCTTTTTTAGGTCAAAATATAATTTACGATCCAAAATGTTATCGATTAATCTGTGAATATGACATCGAAACTAGACAACAATTGTTGGTCTGGCGCTTCCTAGACGAGCCAAAACCCAAAGACCACAACATATTCAATAACAAAATAAGACTTTGTTCACCGCGTCCTTTAATTGAGCTGGAGTGGTCTACTCCGATTTTCCTCTGTCAGGCCAAACAGTAAATTAGAAGCGCTTCATGGGCGTATTGAAGCGTTGGAGGAAAAGTTTATCGCAAGAGACCAGAATTGTGGAGAGACAACTCGTGGTTTCTTTACAAAAACGTATCGGCTCACACTTCTCATCTTGTACGCGACTATCTGACCAAAAACAACGTTTATATTGTTCCAAAAAATCCGTATGTAACCCGACATGGCCCTTGTGACTTTTCCCTATTCCCACGACTACTTAGTTACAACTTTACGAAAAGCGTTTAAGGCTATTGAGGCAATGAAGGAGAAATCAAAAAAGGAGGAAGAGTGTTTTCAAGATTGGCGAAAGAATTGAAATATGAGTATTGCTTGCAATGAAGATTAATGAAAATTAATTTCGATGAATGATGGAATCGTTTTCGTTTAGTTAAAGAATTACAGGTATTTTTTCATCAAAAGTATACCGAAGGGGGAACATAAGTAATTGTGATCGGGTCCTTAGAACTTTTCATACAATTTTGAATGCATTTTCATGTTTTTAGGAGCTATACACCTCAGTGTATTTCGTCTAAACGCTGGTACAGATTTTTATGTTTCGAATAAATATGTGATATTTTAATAATTTTATTTATTTTTGTCTTTAATGTGATTAATTTTTGTCCTTAATGTGATATTTGAATAATTTTATTTATTTTTGTCCTTAATTTCCCTCAACAGTAAAATTATTTTTTTTCAAAATAAACAGGTTCTGACAATAGAATTGAATCCTTAAATAAATCTTTAGTTTTGACGTATTTTTGGTTATTTAATCGTCGGCGGAGCGGGGGAATAAAACCTTGGTTGGGTGTGCGGGTTTGATGGGTGTTTAGTCGTCCGTGGGGCAGTAACGAATGAATGTATGTACAAGTATGTACAGGGTGGGGCAAAAGTTGTCACCTGGCGAAAGTAGTCACCCAGTGTTCTTTGGCTCTAATTTGTTTATGAATGAATGAATGAATTAATCCTACCTATTCATTCATTCATTTTGCGCCACCCTGTACGATACAAACGGCGAGGGCGGGGAACAGAAATAGGGGGAACATAAGTACAAAAGAGAAGGATAGGATGGGATAAGAGGTGGATCTGAACACACACAGAACTCATTTAGCCTCATTGGCTTTCATGTTAAATTTTGAACTTTGGTGTAATCAGAGACCTATAAAAGAATTTTATGGCGAATGTTCTTGTGGTACATTTCATTCTGAAAAGTCCTGTTGTAAAGAACATTTTTTGGCATTTTAAGAAAAAAGGGTCAAAATGGCCCATAGAAATAGGAGCTAAATAAAAGGTTCAAATATTTCATTAAATTGTTCCTCGCAGTATTTTACATCAAATTGCTGAACATATCAAATACCTTAAAGATCAAATAAGGATTTTGTATGCCAATGCACGATAAGAAAGTGCAAAGAGGGGGAAACTCCCTAAAAATTGCACACCAAAAGTTTTAAATTGTCGATACAGGTGTATTTTTTTTTGGCCCCTCTACGAGAATCCGTTGTCAGAACCTTATTATATTTTTTGTTGTTGTACACTGTTATAAAATAAATAAAAATTAATTATTAACTTACTTTCGTACTTAACTAAAGCTGCTAGTTACTATTTCCTAGGTTAGGTAGGGAAGGGTGTGTGCGGCAGGACCGCATTTCCACTCAGGCCAAAATGGCCCATTGTGAATCCCTTCTTATGTACTATTTCCTAAGTTAAGTTACTATTTGTGGAGAGTTAGAAAAAAATATATAAATGTTATTGTTTAACACTAGAAAGACCATTGCGGTAATTTTGACGGTTTTCCATTTTTAAATATTTGTATTTTCTTAAGTATTTTTACCAATTATTTCTATATCTATATTCATCCTAAAAAAAGCAACTATTTCTATATCTATTTTCATTAAAAAAAATGCTATCAACTTTTGCTTTGGTGACTTTTGTTTTTTTATCGTGAAAATTTTTATATATTTTAAATTTATTTTGTGAAAAATTAACCAAATTCGATGTGTACCTTTCGAGATATCAGCGGATATGACTATGACTAATGTCTTAGTAGGTATGAAAATACTTGCGGTCTTTCTAGTGTTAATGAAGTTAGCTGTAGGGAGCCTAGTGATGGTTCCCAAAGATGGTTTTAAGTTATGTGGTAAGTATGTGTGTACCTATGTGTGCACGTGTGGATGACGTTTTTTACTCTGGAATCTGGCTGGTAGCATCAATCATGACGTGCAGATATCTTAAAAAGTTGGCGTGGCAGGCGACTTCATTTCCAACCGTTGCTGCCAACGAACTTGTTGCGACCCAATTTGCAAGTGCAACGCTCTCAGTATTAGCAACGTCACTTTGGCCAACCAACGATACAGTTCAGGAACACTTAACCTCGACTGCCATTCCTATGTGGTGAGTCCAATTCTGCAAGCGATTCCATGAATTCATACTGAGCGCTTTCCAAACAGCGCCAACGCAGCGTTACCACCGTTCACTACTTCCTCCTTCCATTGCCTTGCAATCAGTTCTTTCACTCACTACTTCAGCATTGTTGTTGTTGTTTTTTGTGCAACTATCAAAATCAAAGTCAAATTTAAAACTTGAGTAATAAGCAAAATTAACTTTATTACAAAACAAATCGAAAGTCGTCGAAGCGTTGGTCACTTGTGACGTCGTTTGTGCGCCGACAATCCCGCTGCCTGCGCGTACGCTCGGCCGCACAGCGGGCAGACGTACTTCTTGTGCGGCAGATGCAGCGCCTTGTGGTGATACAGCGCCTTGGACTGCACGAACGCGGCGCCGCACACGTGGCAGCGGTAGGCGCGCACCTGGTCGTGCGACAGTTTGTGCTCGCGCAGCTGATAGCGAGCGGCAAAACACGCCCCGCACACCTCGCAGCAGTAGGGCTTCTCGTGCGTGTGGGTGCGCTGGTGCACCACCAGGTTGCAGTAGACGCGCGTGCAGTAGCCGCACACCTCGCACACGTAGCGCTTTGTTGCCGCACGGCTGGACGAAGCGCGTGTCGGCTGCTGTAAGGATTTGCTATCCTTCGCATTCACTTCTTTGTTCGCGTGATCGCTGTACATAGTTGACACCAAAGCGAACTCAAACTCGAACAACCGCGCCCATGCACCGGTCAGGCAGAACGCTCTACGCAGCACTGCAGCATAGCGGCGGCCAGTCGACCGCTAGTAGCTGCAATCAAGCAATCCAACTCGCTAAATATAATCGCTGCGTTTAATTGAGCGACATTAGGAACGTTCGCGCCAGAATTCATTAATTGTTGTCGAATTGTTGTCTAAATATAAAAACATAGACGCTTGTACACCTCGCGACAATAAAAAATCATCGCGACCATTTGTGCCAAAAGTGGGCCTTTTTATTTCACTTGGGCCTTTGGGCCGCTTTTGTGTAATTTGGGCCTTTTTTATACAAAAGTATGAAAGCAAGAAAAAAGACAAACTTCTTAAGGGCAATCGGTACAATTTTCGATTTGACAGTCATGTTTTGCTAGTCCTTTCTTTCGCATTTTGGGCCTTTTTAAGGAAAATGTTTGGTAAAAAAATTTTTGTTGTGTGGCAACTATAATTCTGAGGTCAAAAGCTTCGAGCGAAAATTAAGTAAATGATCTACTAAACTACTTGGACTAGTTGCCCTGAATAGGATAGAAGGAAAAGGGATTTGGCAATATATTTTGGTTTTTGCTTGGCAGAAACCCAAACGTTTATAACCTCACAACATCGCTTATATTAGAAGGGCCCTCTAGTGGCGAATTTTTTAACTTTCATGATTTTTGTATTTTTGGTGCTAAAGAATGTTGTTCAATGTTGAATGAATCATTCAAATCGGTTTAGTAGTTTCCGAGATACGATTTTTTTCTCGCTTACTTAACTAATACATTAACAAGTGGGGAGCTAAATTTATAAAAAATTGTTAGTTTTGTATGGCAGCCCCCTTAAAAGTTGAAAATAGAAGGTAAGTCTATTTGAAAGAAATATTGGCAAGGAAAAATAAAGATGGGTCGGTCTTACATTTGACACGTCTGGGGCCAACCTGGGCGCAGTTAAAGCTCGTTTTATAAAAAGGATCATTTTGTATGGGAGCTCCTTGAAGGGTTAAAGAAAGGTGCTAAGTATGTTCGGAAGAAATGTTCAAAAGAGAAAATTAGTGGAGATCAGTCATAGATTTTAACTCTCTAAGAGTAACTACCGACCAGCTATGAATTAATTAATTGAATTTCTCAGTACTTTTGTGTACTTTGACCTCAATGCGATGTCATATACAACAACTTGAGCCACCCAATTTTGTTGGGTCAAACCTCATAAGACAAAAGGTTCTTGAAGTATAAAGAACCCATTATTAAGAAATTCCATACAACACTAAATCAAGTCTAATATAATCGTTAATGCGGAAACATTGTGTTGGTTCTAGAATCTAGAACCAAGAACAGTTAGAAATCCTTGTCAGCGAATTGCTTTGCTTACCTTTTCTAAGTAATGTTAAGGGAAATAAAAGATTCAACTTGATTCTTATTTACACTAACAAACCCCAGTTACCATTAAATTAAAAAAATTAACAAAAATTTATTCGTTCTACAAGATTGGATCATTCTGACTCAAACATATTTTTCTTATTTACACTAACAAACTTCAGCTAGCTTAAAATTACAGTAATCTTTTTACAAGATTAGATCATTTTGACCATTATTAAACCCCATTTTTACGTTAGGTTAAGTTTGGTTAGGTTATGTTAGGTTAAGCCGAATTGGCTTGGTTGGGTTCCTAGATAGTGTTCCTTGGCTTTAAGAGCTGTTTATCTAATGATCGCTAAGAAGGCCTGTGTTTTTAGTGAATTTAACACTGGGAAGTCCATTGCGGTCTTTTTGACGGTTTTTAATTTTTAGATATCTGTATTTTCTTAAGTATTTCCGTGAATTTTTGCTTTGGTAACTTTTATTTTTTTATCGTGGAAAATGTTATGTTCCTTTAAAAAATTAGCCAAATCCGATGTGTACTTTTCGAGATATCAGCGGATATGATATTTAGTCTTTGTAGGTATGGAACATTTGCGGTCTTTCTAGTGTTAGGCATTGATATCACGCTTAGGGAACTAACCCAATGCAAGAAAATATGGGACTCAGAGACATGTAAGGCGAGCTGTAGAAGCACACAATGTGCTTCAAGGTTTCTTTAAGTACTTAGTAAGTACTTAGTATCCAGTCAGTCTATCCGTGAAAACTCGAATACGAATCTTGAGTGTCTTTCATCATATTGTCGCAAGAGGTGGAACTCTTCAGAGATACTGCTGAGTCATAAAAGTCATCAAATCAAAAGTTGATAGAAATACTAAAGAAAATATAGATATTTACATAAAAATTAAAAACCGTCAAAATTACCTCTTCTAGACCTTCTAGTTTTAATTCAATCTTAGTCCAAAGTACTAAAGCTATACCAATGTGTTGACCTCTACTGTGGCACTGCCATAATATTATAAAATAAAATAACAGTTTGGCTGTTATGGCAAAAAAGCTTCTTACAATTCTGCAGTTGCAGACACGAAGCTGCTGTTAAGTTGCTGTTACTAGACAGAGTTCGCTACTAACCACCAGAGGCTCCTCTTTGCATTACAGTAGCGATTGACTGTTAAAGCTTAATTGAAATTTTGTATTTTATTTTCATATTTATTATTCTTTTATTATTAAATTATTTCCATTTTCATATAAATCATATATTTATGTATGTATGCATATGTAAAGTGGCAGTTGTTGGAAAATTTCCTAATTATTATTAAAAAGTTCTTGTTTGAATGCAGTAAACTTTAGCAGTATTTTCCTTTGTAGTCGAACTCATCGCAGCCGCCAACGCCCAGCAAATCGTCATTGCAGTGATGTCGATGCACGTCCGCATCGAAGCATTTGTCGTGCATGCGCTTGGCCGCTGCGCCTCCACCACCTCGGCTCTTGCTGCGATGCCGATGTTGGTGCTGGTGCTGATGATGCTCGGCGCTCGAGTGCTGATGCTGATGCTGGTGTTGGTGCATGTGCGAGCGCGTGTGCTCCTCGAACATGGTGACGCCGATGTCGACGGCATCGCTGGGTGGCCGGCAGTGTGATGTCGGCGGCACCGGGTCATCGAAGCGCGGACACGGATGATCGCCCACCGGCGAGGCGGTCTCGAAGCGCTTCGACAGCAGCGTGAACTCCTGATGGGCGGCGCACAGTGCCTGCAGGCGATGCAGCAGATCGGATTCGGGCAAGTCGCGCAAGTGCAGCGTGCGCGCTACGGACGTGCGGAACGACTGCAGATGCGAGAGTCGATGATTGGCGTCGGAGAGCTGCGCCTGCAGGCGCGCCGCATCTTCGCGCAGCGACTGCGGGAAGCAAGTGGAATTTTAGACAATAAGCAAACTTGACAGTGGCGCATTCGGTGCACTCACATTGATGAGCGCCTCGTCGCGACAGCGTCGATTCTGCGCCGATTCGCTGGATGACTTCAGACGTTCCTTGACGGTGCTCAGCTGTGCCATGAGGCGAGTCTTCTCCTCTTCGAGATCGCAAATGTGCGCTGTCAGCTCGTCAATTTTGCGAGCGCGCTCCAGCGCTGTAATCTGCAGTGAGACAAAGCCATTACAACAATAATAATGAAGATTTTTTTTATTTTGACGCACTTTGTACTCCACCGCTTCGGCCAGTTGCGCCTTGACCTCGGCAATCTGTGTTCGCGCATCGACCAGCTGGGCGGTGAGTTTGTCAATTTGCTTGCTGGCCTTTTTGGCGCGACACACCGCTTCGTCACGTTCGCCCTGTGGAGATGGAAGGCCGCATGGGGCGCCATTAGATATGTGTGTGTGTGTTCTAAGCTTGAGAAAGTGTGCGAGGCTTAAAAGAAACGTTAACGGTATAACTGATTATAGAGCCTCGGCGCATTTGTGGCTAAATTTAAATTTACTCCAAAAGTTTGGTTAGATTAGGTAAACTGGCTGGCCAGGTCGACCACACGTAAACCCTGTTGGGTCCCTAGCGGTACCAGTTAGAGCCCCTTAGTGTTGCGATCCATGAGAATGTCGGTGTTTTTAGCGAAGTTCAACAGCAACTTAATGTCATCCTTGGGATTCAATCGAATCCAGAGAAGAACGGAGTCCCTAAGTGAGTAAAACGTAGTCTTGTGATAGCCGGATAGAAGTAAAGAATGTGATCCAAGGTTGTGTTGGCTGGCTCGCCAGGTTAACCACATATGGATCGTGTGAGACCCTAGTAGTATCAGTTAGAACTCCTTAGTGTTGCGATCGATGAGAATGTCAGTGTTCCTAGCGAAGTCCAGCAGCGACTTAATGTCACGTTTGAGGACCCAATATGATACAGGGAAGAACGTATCCCCGAAGCGAGTAAAGCACAGTCTTGATATAGCCGGACAGAAGCAAAGAATGTGCTGCAAGGTTGTATTGGTTTGCTGGCCAGGTTGACTACACATAGACCCCGTTGGGTCCCTAGCGTTACCAGTTAGAGCTCCTTAGTGTTGCGAATCGACGTAAAAGTGATCGATGAGAATGTGGGTGTTCCCTGCGATGCTCAATAGCAATTTAATCTTAAGCTTGGGGACCTCTTCTAACTCAGAAGATATTTAATCCAAAAGTACGTTATGATTTGTTTTCATTTACGACGGTACTATAAGTTTTGTTAATGGTAGTAAAAGGTTTCTCGAAGATCTCAAAACTAAGAATCAATCTAAATAAAACCTACGCAGTTTCAATTCATCTAAAAAACCCTTACGCTACGGCTTTCAACCTTCAACTGAACATACTTACGTGGAACGCTGCAGAAGCGAAAGGGTTAAGGTTACGACACAGCAAGACAGAAGCTGCGGAGGCGAGAATGCAGCGGAATCAATCGAACACCTGTTACGCCATTGTCCATCCTTACAGGTACGACGGCTTCGGACCGTTGGGGCTAGGTGCTTCGATGGGTTTACGGAAATAGGGAGAAAAGGGAGGGCACCGATATTTTAAGAAAGCGGTATTCACAATGGATCCCAAGGAGTCTCCGGGTGAAAGTGCCCGCCGCACACTGCCCTTCTTTAACCTAACCTAACCTACGACACAGCACTTAAGTAAGTTGCGAGTTAACCCTGGAATAGTAACCCTTTTTTCTAACTACTTATATCACAAAATGTTCACAAGTTAGTCAATGCAACCAAAATTATTACATATTTCACAGTTAAGAAAACTATTGCAGAGATCGTTGGCTCGATCGATCCTAGTTACTGGTCGATACTTCAGATTCAGTATTGACATTTTTCAGATCGTAGATTGACTGCTACCACCTACATACCTGCAGCACGCACTTGCCGCGAGCGCCGTCCTCAATGATGGCCAACTTGCGGCGCAGCAACTCCAGATGCAGATCGCGCCGCTGCACCTGTTCGCGCAGTATGCGCACTCGTCGCTGCAGATTGTACACGCTGGTGCTCTCCTTGAGCGGTATGTCGTGGCAGGATCGTTCGCGCCGCAGCTTGGTGTGCATGTGTCCGTGATGCAGATGATCGCAGCAGCCCTTAACAACAACAACAAAAACAAAAAACATCAGCAATACTCTTCACCAACACCATCCAAGCAACAGCGCGGACGCACCTTGTCCGGCGTGTGATCGTGTCGGTGGTGGTGATGATGCGTGGCCGCGAGCAGTTCGTGCTCGTGTCCGTGATGATCGTAGTGTGCCGCCAGGCGTTCGGCGCGCTCCAGCAGACTCTCGGCCATGATGTTGGTGTCCGTGCCGAGCGCCGGCGGCGTCGAGCACTCGCTCCAGTTGAGCGCACGCGCCAAACGCTGCAGGTACTCGGACAGGCCCAGGTGATCGTTGCGCAGCGCGTGTATCTCCGCATGGCACTTCTCGAGGCGCTCCTCCAGCTCGCACTTTTGCGCCTCCTCGGTGCGCAGTCGGCACAGGCTCGTATCCTGCACCTCCTTGAGCTTGCCCTGCTCGCCGGCGAGCTGGTCGCGCAGCGAGTGCATTTGCTGCGGTGCAGTAGAAAAGCAACAATTTAGTGCCGTCACCACTGAGGCCACTCACTCACCGCATGCATGGCCTGATTGTCACCGAGCACTTCGCGCAGTTTGTCCTTGATCAGAGTCTCGCACGGCTCCGGCACGTTCAACTGATTTGCCACACAGCGCAGAAATTGCAGCCGATCGCCTTGCGTGCGATCCAAAGTGTTCTGCAGTCGATGGCAACGCGACTCGAAGCCGCGCAGCTCCTCCTTGAGCTTCTCGCTGTTGATTTCCGCCTCGGTGAGGCGATCGCGCTGCAGCTGCAGGTCGCGCTCGTACTGCCGGCAGCGGCCCTCCAGCTCGTGGTTGTGATTGGTCATGCCTTCCAGCTGGGCGCTCAGGCGCTGCTTCTCGATGTTGGCCAGCGATTTCAGATTCATTAGCTCATTCTCGCAGCTGCTCAGCGTGTCGCAGGTGGAGTTCACTTTGGCCTTGGTGCGCTGCAGTTCGGTCATGACTTCCTCAGCGCGGGCCACCACACATTCGGGCGACAGGTGCGCATTCTCGCACAGATCCAAGCCCAGACAGGCGGCCAGCCGTCGCATCAGATCGTTAAGTTGCGTCTTCAGTTGCTCCTTCTGCGACTCCTCGCCGGCCAGGTGATTCTCGAGATGCTGCAGCTTGCAGAGCAGCTCCTTGTTGCGCTCGTCCGAGGCGTGCTTCTCGCGCTGAATGGTCTGTATGGTGTCATCGCAACGCGTCTGTATCGACTGCTCGCGATTCTCCGCTGTCTGCAGGCGACTTTGCAGCGAGCTGATCAGCGCCGACTGACGTGCCGCCTGTGCGCGCAAATTCTCGCATTCCGATTCGCGCGAACACAGAGCAGATTTGCAATCGGTGAGCTGTATGGGAATTGTTGAGGTTATGTGCAAAAATATCGGTTAATTTGATTAGCCTAAACAGGGATTTGTAGAGCTAGACTTGCCTCTGACGATAGGCGATCCCGCTTGTAGGAGAGTGCAGCTAATTCGCTGCGCAATGTGGTCACCAAGTCGATGCTGTGGTGATGCTCGGCAACGGTGACAGTGGTGTTGCCACAACTTGTATCGAGCTTCGTAGTGGACAAAGGAACAACGTTAAAAAGTTTTTATAGAAAGAGTGAAGAGAGAAGTGTTTCAATGGATCGGTATAAAACTGTTAGATTCAGATATATAACTAAACAATATAAACATTCCCTTACAAATAGCATTCACTGGTTCCAATTCAGCGCCTAAATGGTCGAATTTCTACCACAGACCCCCACTAGGCGTTATAAATAGAAACACAAATCAAGCAAGCATAACCTCGAAACAATAGAAAGGATCTTGATACGAGTAGCTCTAAGACCAACTCAAGAAAAACTTCTAACATGATGCTCAGCGATAGGTTAAGAAAATACAAACTGTACCACATTGGTGGTACTATACTACATACAAATAGATATTCACAGCCTGGAGAGTCCCAGGTGATGATCGGTAACAATACTTTCGCAGCGGTTTAAAAGTTCATCTACATTGGCACCAACATTAGCACCATTGATGATGTTAGCCTAGAAATTAAACGAAAGATATCCTTTGTCAACAACCTTACATCACCTATATCCGACCAAAAATTATGTTTATCTCGCACTTCAGGGGAGAGGACTTCAAAAACCCATATTGGGTTTCTTAACCCGGTTTGAAACTGTGCAATAACGCTTATTGGGGACAGTAGGGTATCCAGCTCTATTGACTCCTTGGAGCATCGTCGACACATACTACTGTGTACAAAGAATACCCGGAATTCGATTTATTCGATTATCGTGGTGTTGTGCATTATGAGTTCCTTCCGCCGGGCCAAACTGTCAACAAGGAATATTACTTGAGCGTTATGCGTCGTTTGCGTGAAGCTATTCGCAAAAAGAGGCCGGATTTATGGAGAGACAACTCTTGGTTTTTGCATCACGATAATGCACCATCTCACACGGCATTGGTTCTTCGTGAGCATTTCGCCAACTCATATCGTTCCACAGATACCGTATTCGCCTGTTTTAACTCCTTGTGACTTCTGGCTATTCTCCAAACTCAAAAGACCACTTCGAGGACACCGTTTTGAATCGATTGAAGAGATTCAACGTGAATCGCCGCGCGCATTGAAGGCCATAACGGAAGGTGACTATTTGGCATGCTTCGAAGATTGGAAAGTCCGTTGGCATAAGTGCATTGCATCGGGCGGGGGGGGACTACTTTGAAGGCGATGAAATTTATTTGGAAGAATAAATAAAGATTTTTTGAATTATAAACAAATTCCGGGTATTCTTTGTACACAGTAGTATAACATATCTGAGCCTATTTTACAGACACTTATTTAATTACGGAGATGAGCAATTCGATACCATCACTCCGGATGTTCCCCAGAGAAACCCATTTAAGTACCGTAGCTCATGCGATTTTTGCTAACACAAGAGAGTCAACGAGGAGAGAGTCCTTTCTGACCCGGAAATGTGCAACTATGACCTTGGTCCATAAGTTCAGAGCCCTGTCTCCGAATATTTACATACTTTCGAAACCATAACACCGTTGCGAGCTTGTGGTTATAAAAAAATACTGAGTTGTTTTCAATAAGGAATTGAGAAGCAGAATTATCTTTCAACTCTATAGGATGCTGGTACTATCCATATTTCTATAGAGCCAAGACGCTGACGCACTTTACCTTCAAGATTTGACTACCCTGGGAGTATACGAAAGAAAAGTGATGTGCAAAATCGTTGACCTTGTTTCGCTTTAGAAACGATTGCCGTATCTGAGATTCAAGTGCGAGGTTCCAGCTGTTGCACCATGTCGTGCGAAACGAGTACTGGATATGGACAACAATGACGGAAGACACCAGGCTGCAAATGAGACATCCAATGGGAAAATCTCTGTCATTGCTTTGTTCAATCAGTTAGAGAAGGTATGTGGAAAACAGAGATTCGTTGACACAAGTCACTATTCATAAAATAGGCTAAGATTTGAATCATCTGTTATAAATATCTACTTGAAGCAACACGTGACTTGGGTTTTTAAAGGAAAGTTGTTGTTTGTGATAGACATCTCCAATTCAATAGACGGTCCTCTTCAACAAATTTTTTGAGAGAAGATAGTTTTCTTTGGTAAGAACCTTAAATGCTGATAGATACGAAGTCTTTAGTGTCTATGAAGAGTTCCACCAAAAAAATACCAACTTCTAGTTAAAAGTATTTATGGTTATGAATAGTCTTCAGTGTCTATAAGGAGTTCCACCAAAAAAGACCAAAATCCAGTAAAGAGTATTTATGGATATGGATGGTCTTCAGTATCTTTGAAGAGTTTCACCAGAAAAGACCAAAATCCAGTTAAGAGTATCGACTTTTGGAAAGCTATCGATATGTTTTGTAATTTTTTTTCGAAATAGCCTAGCAAGCACTCAGACAGAGTATATGTCCATTGTACTGGGATTTGAGGGTTCCTGTTAATTTTCTTTAAGTCTCCTCCAAGTCTCCAATTTTTTAATTTAATTTTTTTTATAAAATACTTGAACTGAAGCTACGAGTACACTACCGCAACTTTTCAGCTTCATCAAAATTTCAAAGTTTGAAACTTACGACCGACCCAATACCTCCTTCAGGAAGAGCTCCACAATGGAGCGATATGGTGTCTTCTAACGAATTCTTCCTTAAGAATGCTTTCGGTATACATTCACTTAGATACCAATGAATCCTATTAGCCATAATTGTTTTCTCGTCCATCTATTAACTGCATATCGTTCAAATAATTTCATAATTCCACACTGACATTTTTTTCTATTTGATTCGTTCTTCTGGAACTTTGGTTTTCACGAGTTATCGATGGGTTTTAGAGGTCTTTCAGTTATTTTTCGAAATATTTGTTAGATTTCCTAGTAACATAAATTTCAGGCCGTATTTTTGAAGCTCTATCAAAAGTTCAAAATTATTAACCTTCCCAACTAACTCCCCAATGGAGCGATATTGTAACTCCTAACGAGTTCTTCCTAACGAATTCTTCCAGTATTCATTCACTTAGTCACCAAAGAATCCTATTAGACCTAACTGTCTGTTCGTCCATCTGTCAACTGTCGTTCAAATAATTTCAGAATGTCCACACAGAAATTTGTTTCTATTTGATTCGCTCTTCTAAAACTTTTTCAGGTTGTATTTTTTAAGTTCTAAGGGCTCTGAGCTTAGAAGATATTCAGCTTAGAGTCTTAGTCATTAGTCTTTTAAGCTAGAAATTCATTTTAAGCTTGGAAATTATTTTTAAAAATATTGCATAATGAAAACTCTTCTTTAACTTTAATTTTCATCTTTGAGTTAATTTGAATAATGCTTGTTAGATTTCCTAATAACCTAAATTTCAGCTCTATCAAAAGTTCACAATTTTAAACCTTCGACCGACTCAATACGTTCTTCATGGAGAGCTCCACAATGGAGAGAACGAATTCTTCCAGCATATATTCACTTAGCTATCAAAGAATCCTATTAGCCATAATTGTTTGTTCGTTCATCTGTCAACTGCATATCGTTCAAATAATTTTATAATGTCCAATCTAAAAGGCTTCAGTGTGTTTCTTTTAAAAAACTAGAAAATAAGTTTGATTCTCTCTTTTTAAACTTTGATTTTCACGAGTTGTCGATGGGATGTCGAGATCTTTGAGTTAATTTTCGTAATGTGTGTTAGATTTTCTAGCAACAAGGCACAAAAATCAGGCCATATTTTTATGCTTCAAGGGCTCTGAGCTTGAAAGATACTCAGCTTTGAGTCTTAGTTTTTAGTATTCTAAGCTAGAACTCTAAGCTTTGAAATTATTTATAAAAATTATACCAACTCTTCTTCTTGTGCTTCCGAAAAGAATTTTCGAAGGTTTTAGCTATTTTTTTAGGTCATAATTTTTACTAAAAGTCACTAAAAAGTATCCTTAACTATTTTTAGATTTTTGAAAACTCTCCAATACTTTCTTTATGAAGAACCTCACAGTGGACCGATTTGATATCTTCTAATGAATTCTTCGTTACCTAACCAAACTAAACCCATGTGGATCCTAACTTATGTACGCACTGGAAAATGAACAACTTTGCTCTCAAGCAGCGCAGAATCTTTACAGATTTATTTCTGTCACTGATAAAACTTTTAGAGATGAGAAAGAAACCTCATTGCGACTCAACCAAACAATTGCAATATCTGGTGTGAGCACTTTGTCTGGCAAAGAAATCCACTCGAGTTTCCGCCCACTTTTACCAAATGATGATGATGCGGCGACATTCGTCCCAAATGTTCGTGATGTACTGCGCTCAAGTGATGATGATGATGATTCCGATGTGGATGCGAATGCGAGTGTTGGTGTGGACTGCTATCGGTTGGCATAATGGAAAACTTCGCTGCACCACTTCCGCTACAAAATTGTACGCTTTATTTCCGCTTTATTTCACTTTTGGCAAATTGGAAAATGTTTGCCCCAAAAAAACGTCCTCACGCTTGCACCAACTGCGGCCAACTGAACGAACCCCCAGACGGAATGAAGTTGAAAGTCAGAGCAGACAATGCAAATATGTTAAACATTAAAAAAAAAAAGGTAAAAATTACAAAAACAATAAAATCAAACTTTCGGAATTTACTACAACATAATAGCAGCGGCATGCAACCACTACAACAACAACAACTAACTTACATACAACCAACTTACTATGCAACTGCGACATACGGCAATTGCGGCGAATTGAGCTCAATGGCAACGTCGATTGTTAATGGCTGTTGGGCATGTTAGTGATTTGTTGCTGCTGTTGTTGTTATTTGGGTCATTCACATGACGGCACAGAAAAGGATATTTGGAGCTTGAGTTATGCATATTGCAAGCATAGACTGTGGCTTTGCTGTTTTTTTATGTTATAGGTATGTATGTGTGTTTGTGTGAGTGTGCGTGTGTGTGTGTGTGTGTGTGCGTGTGAAGGGTAGAAGGAGGTAATAATGGCACGCACATGGCAACAGGAAGGAAGCGGAAGCGCAGCACTTGGCCGAAACTATGGCAAGGGTGAGCTGACTGCACAGTGGAGTGAAGAGCCTAAACGCTGCCAGAAAATTGCATATTTAAATTTTTAAATGTTTTGAAGTTGAAGGCAGAGCAATTTTTAAAACATTGAATTGAAATTAATTAAGTTGGATTAAATTGAATGGAATTGAATGGAATTGAATTAAATTGTATTGAATTGAGTTAAGTTGAGTTGAGTTGAGTTGAATTAAATTGAATTGAATTTAACTGAATTGAATTGAGTCGAATTGAATGAAATTAAATTGAATTAAAATTATTGAACTGAATTGAATTGTATTGAATTAAATTAAATTGAATTGAATTGAATTGAATTGCATTGAATTGAATTGAATTGAATTGAATTGAATTGAATTGAATTGAATTGAATTGAATTGAATTGAATTGAATTGAATTGAATTGAATTGAATTGAATTGAATTGAATTGAGTTGAGTTGAGTTGAGTTGAGTTGAGTTGAGTTGAGTTGAGTTGAGTTGAGTTGAGTTGAGTTGAGTTGAGTTGAGTTGAGTTGAGTTGAGTTGAGTTGAGTTGAGTTGAGTTGAGTTGAGTTGAGTTGAGTTGAGTTGAGTTGACTTGAATTGAACTGAATTTAATTGAATTGAATTGAATTGAATTGAATTGAATTGAATTGAATTGAATTGAATTGAATTGAATTGAGAGTTGAATTGAATTGAGTTAATTTGAATTGAATTGAATTTAATTCAATTGAATTAATTTGATTGAATTAAATTAAATTCAATTCAATTATACTGCATTGAATTGAATTGAACTGAATTTAATTTAATTTAATTTAATTGAATTGAGAGTTGAATTGAGTTAAATTGAATTGAATTGAACTGAATTTTATTGAACTGAATTTAATTGGATTGAATTGAGAGTTAAATTGAATTGAGTTAATTTGAATTGCACTGAATTTAATTGAATTGAGAAATGAATTGAATTTAGTTAATTTGAATTGAATTGAATTGAATTGAATTGAATTGAATTGAATTGAATTGAATTGAACTGAATTGAATTGAACGGAATTGAATAAAATTGAACTGAACTTAATTGAATTGATTGAATTGCCTTGAATTGAATTGAATTGAATTGAATTGAATTGAATTGAATTGAATTGAATTGAATTGAATTGAATTGAGTTGAGTTGAGTTGAGTTGAGTTGAGTTGAGTTGAGTTGAGTTGAGTTGAGTTGAGTTGAGTTGAGTTGAGTTGACTTGAATTGAACTGAATTTAATTGAATTGAATTGAATTGAATTGAATTGAATTGAATTGAATTGAATTGAGAGTTGAATTGAATTGAGTTAATTTGAATTGAATTGAATTTAATTCAATTGAATTAATTTGATTGAATTAAATTAAATTCAATTCAATTATACTGCATTGAATTGAATTGAACTGAATTTAATTTAATTTAATTTAATTGAATTGAGAGTTGAATTGAGTTAAATTGAATTGAATTGAACTGAATTTTATTGAACTGAATTTAATTGGATTGAATTGAGAGTTAAATTGAATTGAGTTAATTTGAATTGCACTGAATTTAATTGAATTGAGAAATGAATTGAATTTAGTTAATTTGAATTGAATTGAATTGAATTGAATTGAATTGAATTGAATTGAATTGAATTGAACTGAATTGAATTGAACGGAATTGAATAAAATTGAACTGAACTTAATTGAATTGATTGAATTGCCTTGAATTGAATTGAATTGAATTGAATTGAATTGAATTGAATTGAATTGAATTGAGTTGAGTTGAGTTGAGTTGAGTTGAGTTGAGTTGAGTTGAGTTGAGTTGAGTTGAGTTGAGTTGAGTTGAGTTGAGTTGAGTTGAGTTGAGTTGAGTTGAGTTGAGTTGAGTTGAGTTGAGTTGAGTTGAGTTGAGTTGAGTTGAGTTGAGTTGAGTTGAGTTGACTTGAATTGAACTGAATTTAATTGAATTGAATTGAATTGAATTGAATTGAATTGAATTGAATTGAATTGAATTGAGAGTTGAATTGAATTGAGTTAATTTGAATTGAATTGAATTTAATTCAATTGAATTAATTTGATTGAATTAAATTAAATTCAATTCAATTATACTGCATTGAATTGAATTGAACTGAATTTAATTTAATTTAATTTAATTGAATTGAGAGTTGAATTGAGTTAAATTGAATTGAATTGAACTGAATTTTATTGAACTGAATTTAATTGGATTGAATTGAGAGTTAAATTGAATTGAGTTAATTTGAATTGCACTGAATTTAATTGAATTGAGAAATGAATTGAATTTAGTTAATTTGAATTGAATTGAATTGAATTGAATTGAATTGAATTGAACTGAATTGAATTGAACGGAATTGAATAAAATTGAACTGAACTTAATTGAATTGATTGAATTGCCTTGAATTGAATTGAATTGAATTAAATTGAATTGATAGTTTCCTCGTACTACATATTTCCTCACTACTTGCTTAGCAATTCATGGAAATTTAGACCGTTTTCCAAGGGTTTCAGAAAATCTTTTAGTTTTCATATCTACATATTTTCACAATATTAGTAAATATATTTTTTAGACTAATTTTGTGTCGCTAAACACTAAGCTAACAAAAAAATAATAAAAACATTTTCATAAGAAGCGTTTTCGAAAAATCTTCAAAAACAACAGTTTTTTCCTGTTATTTTAGTTATGAGCACAAATCTCCTAAACAAATCATCTGACTAACACAAGCGGTTCGTCATTTAGAAGATCATACCTTAGCCTTTCCAGCGATACATAAATTTTCTAGAACAGATAAAATTTGGGGAAGTTATTGACGCTGAAAGTTAAAAAAAGTGAATTTTTCTACCATTAAAAAACTATACATTTTCGAATGCTTTTTTTATAGATAAAACAAATTATCTCCTCTGATTTTAAGATCTAAGATGAAATATATATTATTGGAACAAATGGTAAGCCTAACATCAACAAAATCGAAAGGAATATGACAAAGTTATGAAGCATTAAGGGGTCATTCTCATGTGAAATTTTTTAAAAATTAATTTTTTTTTTTAACATATTTGGAATGTATCATCCTTGAAGAAGGTGCTGTTATTGGAAAATTTCAAGTATTTCGGCTTCTACAGACATTTATATAACGAGCGGTCAAGGTTTCTAGCAAGGATTCAATCAGTTAGTCAAAACTTTAAACGTGTTTTTCTCGGAACGCCTTTTTTTGAAATGGCGGGGATGATTTAAAAAAAACCATTCATCCGATCTCTCTGCGATTTTGTCACGTCATTCTACATACTGTTAGCTATCGCCCCTAGTAAATTCACTCTGATATGTTAAAAATTTCATATTTTTTTTCATTGATAAAATCTTCAAAAACAAACATTTTTTACTGCTCTATCTTCCAATGCCTGCCATTTTGTGAGATTCTTATGAAAAAAGTCAAATTTACTACGGGCGAGAGGTACGTTCATACTGCTTAAGAATTTCTTTGAAATTTATGTTTCAGATAATCCTGTGACTCAAAACAATCCCCGCCAGCTGACCATGACGCGGCAGAAGCCGTGTCTTTAATCGAAAAAAAGTGTTTGAAAAAATTAAAAAAAATTTTTTATTTTTTTTTATTTTTGTACCATAACAATGAATAAATTAAAGTGGAATATCTTTTTTTGATAATTCCTCGTATTCACAAAGGAAATAATTTCTGAAAAATACCCATTTTTCCTGTCCGCGCATGAGAATGACCCCTTAAGGGAGTGTTCCTGGGTAGAAGTTTGAAAAAATCGTTTTTTTTTTGGCGTTTTATTGTACCTTATACTATATACTATCACCCCCCAAAGTCGTTTTTCAATCCGCAAACTCAGTACCCACTTTTTTGCATGTTAATTGAAGTAATCTCAGCTCTTTTTGCTCCGCTGATACATTGCGCATGATACTTTAAACGCGTTTTTCTCGAAACCACATTTTTTGTACTGGCCGATAATTTTTCTCAGCAACTATGAGAGGTATCGACTTGAAATTTTGGGAAAATGTTCTAGATAGTTTTCATTGGATGCTAAACCAAAGTTTTCATCAAAAAATTATTGTTAAATATATTTTCAAGCACTCTAAAGGTAAAAAAAGGTGGCAAAACTGGAAAATTTTTTTTCATATGGCCGCCATTTTGTTTCTAATCAACATTTTCAACACCCTTTTAACTTAATTTTCTACTTTGAACTTTTAGGACAAAAATGTGGCAGAAAACGAAAAAATAAATGTTTTGGATCTCATGTTGTAGATGTAAATGTTATTGTAATTTATTTTTGATATTATTATTATATTATATTTATATTATTATTATTATATCATGTAAATGCTACTCTATATTTTTTAATTTTTATATCATTCACTCAGTCATCTGTAAACCATAAATTTCACATATGTATTTTTACAAAAACTATTCTCTCAATGTTCCCATTTTTTACGAGTGCAACTTGTGAGCATTTGAGTTGAATCAATTTTGCTCACCACTTTCGCCGCACAATGCCACTGTGCGGTTGTTATGCGAAATTATGGAGCGTGTTGTGTTTCCATGTTTAACCTTAACGCCAGCGAAAAACTTTCGTTCGCAACCGCATCACTTAACTTGAGTTTGTTTATTCCAGTTGATAAGCAACAAATTGGCAATAAAATATTGCCAATAACAATTTTTGCAACAAGATATGAACAACAACAACAACCACAACATCAACCAACATAACAACATAAACCAAATGAATGAGTTAACGACAGTTTGGCGTTTATTCGATGCCGAAAATGGCGAACGCGTGGCAAACGTTTCCGTGTCTGGCGTATATATTCTATAAGTTTCTTATTTCGGGGCATCTATGAAATGCTTCAACCATTTGTCACACCATGTGATGGAAAGCGAACGAACGAGCGCTTGCAGGCGAAAGAGTTAGACAGACAATACTTACCGAAGCATTGGCCGGCTGCGCATTGCACAATATTTCAAAAATGCGCCAATCTTCGGCGCTGTCACCCGTCACCGCACAGCGACTGGCTGCAGCCGACATCTCGCACTTTTCAACTTTTCACTGGACTTACACTTGGCAACAGTTTGAAGGCGCCATTTTAAATGCCCACAAGACCGAATATGGCACCAAAAATATTGCACAATAAACAATCGCAACGCGTACGTCGAAACATTCTTGAAAATTATCTTGGAGCTTTCTTTGTTCGCCTTGGTTGGGCACCGTTTTTCAAAGTGCAGCAAAATAACAACAATCGGCCGCCTGGTAACTGTTGCACAAATAACAAGAAGGGTGTTGCCAACGCCACCACCAACACCGGCATCTTAAATTTTCGAAATTTTCAATTTCCCCAACTTTCAACCTCTCGCAGCACTTCGCCCCAAAGTGACAGTTGCAAAGACGCTGCGGATTTCCGCGCTGCACGCAAATCATAATTTGATTTGTCGCCGTCGCCGTCGTCAACGTTGGCAGCAACACATTTTTCTAGTCTGGCAGCATTCCGGAAAACATGAGGCATGCAGTGGCAGCTGAAGGAAAGCAATTTAGATGCATTCCTACTTCACCCAAAACTTGCAGCCAATGGGAATGGGAACCTGGAGGACAAACTGATTGAGAATGCAAACTTGAGGTGAAGTGGAAGAATTTGTTTTTTTGATAAAACAGCAAAGATTATGTTTCATCGGCTACAAATTGTCGCACTCACGAAGAATTTGCAGGCTCATTCTGGGGTCAAGTTAGGTTAGGTAAGACAGGCGCTTGCTAGTTTCTCGAAAAGTACACTCGGAGGCCTCAAAACGACAATTGTGATGCCCAAAGAAAGTCACTGCCTGGTAGAAGTGCACATGTACCCAAAATACGGAGAGCAGGGTGTGATCGGAACTCTGGAACATCTTTTCTGCCATTGCATTGCGCTCTCAAGATTACAATTCGCTCACTTAGGTGTTCCACTGATTGAAAGTTTAGCACCTTACTGAGGTTCTCTATAAGGAGTCGTATATTTAAGGACCTCCTTCCTAAGGCTTTAGGGACAACTAATTTAACCTAAATTAACCTCACTTTCTAATCGAAATGATTCTATAAAAGCTTCAGAAATTTGGTTTCATTCAAATGTTTTTGAATTAACATTTCGAATCAAACCTTTAAAGATTATAAATGTAGATAAATGCAGATAAATGATTTCAAAGTGTTTACATTGCCTCATTCACATTTCGTTTGACAGCTAAAACATGAACACAAAATGTTTGCTTGCCGCGTTTCAAAACGGCTCTTCTTCGGCTGCTAACCAAAGACATTTTTGATTTTTTTTCTAGTTCAAAGGAGTTCTAAAGTAGTCTAATAAAAAATTTCTCGCTCATAGAATATATTTTTGTTATTTTAGACGTCAATTTTGATATCTGAAAATTGTCAGTTCAAAAAATGTTCAACCACAATCGCATTTTCATTCAAAAAATTGTACTAAAAGCAAAAGAAAGTATTTTAATAAAACCTTGTTTAAACCGTACATAATTTGAAGGCTCTGCTGATGACTTTTTTGACAAAATTTGTCAATCAAAATTAAATTAAAATTAATTTTCACGGTTTCACGGATGTTTTCAACTATGGTGTTTTTAAAGTCTTGTCATATAACTGAATCTGAACTACCAATCCAAATAAAACAATTTTGATTTTCCGGTACCTACAAACACAGAGTTGGCACATGTGAATTTTAGTTCAAATAATTTTCAACAGAAATCCCGTAACCGAAAAAATGAAATGAAAAAAAATTAATTATAGTATAAATTAAAATATGTTTAATATACATTTTTGTTGACTCAATGGCGAAAACAATGGCGACGATGTGACTTTAGTTGGTATTTTTGTTAAGTAAACCACCATTTTGTTCTACTACTTGTTGTTTCATATAATCCACAATACTTTCTGCTTCCAAATGTTTTTCCTTTATAAATTTGTCTACAGCAGCTTCAAGTTCCTTAATTCTTTTTTCATGTGTTGTGGTTTCTTCTTCCACTTTCGACGATTGAAATGTCTCCACAATTTTTCTTTTGGTTGTTTCAAGAAAATTCTGCAATGAAATGACAATTCATGTTCATATGTAATCTATGTATGTATGTATGTATGTATGTTTATATAAATAACAAAAAGTGATCTCAGTGCTATAAGACTCAGATTTAAGTTGTGTATGTGTGTGTCTTCAGGACAATTTTAAAAATATTCATGTCATGTTTGCTTTTGATTCTTTTGGTTTGATCGAAACCAATGCGAATTCAATACAGATGATATCATAAACGCAACAACAAAATTTAAATGTATTTTGTTTTTGTTTTCTGGACTTAGATTGTCAAAATCAGCCAATCAAAATTAAGCTTGATTTTTTCATTTTCAAATTATCGCATTGCATACAAGCATTTTGACCAAAATTATTGATTCCAAAATTAAAAAAAAAAACAAATCAGCTGATTGAACGAGGTCAACTGTATTGAATTCGCCTTGGACAAAACACTTTGTACACTTTTTCTTAAACCTTAAAATGGATCACTTGACTTTAAGATAGTTTGAGACTTTCAAAAATTGTATTTCTTCATCATTTTTTAAAAGGTGGTTTGAAACCACAAAAATCCAAATATTATATATGCAGCAGTGCAGTGGCACACATATGACCGGGGATTTGGGGGTTCAAGCACCCCAAACACAAAAATTGCTGGCACAAAATATGGTTTCGAATGATATTCGGCTCAAAAGTTGTACGCAAAGCCCCCCCCGGTCCACCTAATGAAATCCTGTCTGCGCCAATGCAGCAGTATTAGGTTTTGACATCTCGAAATTCAATGAATTCCATACAAGAAACAATTTTTTCTTGTTGCTATTTTAAAAATTGAACATTTGAGCTTAGAAGAACACTGAAATATTTCCACTATGAGAATTATTGGGTGGTACAGTGGTGGGGGGCGGGGGTTTCAAACCTCCCAAATACGAAAATGTCGGGTGTAAAATATGGTTTCGAATGGAATTGAGCTCAAAAGTTGTATGCAAACCCCTCGGCCCCACCAAATGAAATCCTGTTTGCACCACTGGGAAGGTGGCTAAGGTTTTGCAGAACCAGTGGCGCACACAGACGGTTTTGGGGGTTACAACACCCCAAATACAAAAATTTCTAGCACAAAATATGGTTTCGAATGGTACTCGGCTCAAAAGTTGTACGCAAAAACGCCCCCTCCAAAATGAAATCCCATGAGCGCCACTGTGCGGGACCTTTTGTGAGAGGCACTAATCAAACCTATCAATTGATGGTTGAAAGTGTTCCCAGATTTAACTTAACAAGTTAATATTTGACAGACAATTTAGACCACACACAGACTACATTCGATTAGGTTCGATTAATGATTGGCGATTTTCTCGATTTATGGATTTTCAGAGCTCAAATGCAAAACCATATCTGTCATTGCACGTTAAGAATCCCTGATCCTCATTTACCTTTGTAAACTCTACAGAGTTTTTGATGATTGTATCACCTTTTAGATGATGTCCACCTTTCGGGATATCAGCAGGCGCTGCCATTGCACTTTTGACTTCATCCACAACCATATGAATTGTAGCGTTGGCTCCACCAATAAACTTTTCACCCACAGCTGCGGCTTTTTCCCACATATTTTTGCCAATATCAAAAATGCCTTCGCGGCGTATGCGTGCCATCTCAAAAGACTGAAAAACATCAAACCAAAAAAATATGTTGTTAAGCACGCAATTTTTCATTATTTAACAAATTCAAATATTATATAAACAAGTAAAAATGTTGCAGTGGCTTAGGCCAACTCAACTCAAAGTACACATTTCTTCGTTCGTTCAAATTCGACTGTTGATCCTTGCGGCGATTGCGGAGATATGGAACTGTTGCGTCTGGACTTTACAACTTGAACAAGCTGCACTTGATTGAAAATGTTATACATTCATGCTAAATATAATATATTATATAATTATATGTACGTGTGTACATATGTATTGTATGTACATGAAATCATTTTCTTTTCGTTGCAGCATTTTCTGTCAGTATTTTTTACCTGCACACAACACAGTACAACAAAAACTCCCAGAATGCATTTCCATGTGGCGGACATGATTCTTCGTTGCTAATTCTTTCTTTCCTTCAAATGAGAACCACAGTAAAAACCACTCGACTTAAAGCTCAAATCAAAACTAATCGCTTACGACCGAGACGAACTTAAATAACGTCGAACGCCAGTTTTGCTTATCACAAATGCGTCTTCCGCTTAAAGCTGGAACAGCATTACACATCACACGCAGTGCGTGAGTACGAGTAGATAAGTCTACGTGCTTCAGAGACCAACTTCTAAGTTCTGACAAAAGACAAGCCACCCACATTCTTTTGTCTCATTAGTCCCGCATAGCACCGAGGCACAGGACCACAGGACATTTTGGCCATTTGGGTGTGTATCTCGGTTTCTGACTGGCAGTTCAACTATGACCATTGAAACCTTAGAGCAGTGTGGACCATTCGAAGTCGATACTGACTTATATTGATGCTTTATTTTTATGGCTATGACTCACATCAGTCATCACAGCGGCCTCGCTCTGCGATCTACGTTCAAATATGGGAGGACACGCCCCATCAGACCACCGATGTGGAATTGTAGTAGGTGGGTAAAGGGTAGGAGTAGCTGCTCCAAGGTGGAGCTCACCATGGGGCAGCTAGGAGCCATAAAGGCCCACCACAATCAATCGATCGAGATCTCACTCATTGGATCAGTTTGAGCTCCTCACAAAGCCTAAAAGACTGTGAATAGTCCTATCGGTTAGATCCCCTAGACTATCTTCTAACTTCTTCTGGACCAGTGGCGCATACAGAATATCAATTTGGGGGGAGGGGGCGTTTGCTTACAACTTTTGAGATCAATACGATTTGAAACTATATTTGCACCAGCAATGTTTGTTTTCGGGGGTTTGAACACCCAAAACCCTCCTACCCCCTGTGGGCGCCACTTTTCTGGACAAAGAAGAACAAGTGCACAAAAAATGAAGTGCGATTTCTAACTCTTTTTCGTCCATACAGTTTCGACAAAGGTCTTCAGGAAGCAAATGCAACCTTCTTGCGTTTGCACAGTTCTAACACCAATCTTACTTCTCATATGATCCATTTTAGTGAAAGAAATTCTCCTACCAAATAGAAATCATTAGAAAACCAACCCAACATTTTTGAGTTTGAGCCAATTACACAGTAACCCGTCAGAAATCTTTTTTAGAGAATCCTTTTAGGGAGAAAAGTTTTCAACAACGACGTAAGTTTAAGTTTCCATCAATCATTGCCGTACGAAATCACTCAATCAATCAATCAATTCTTTACTTAACCCATCGTTAAGCGACATTTAAAGTCCGTGTAAAAAGTTTATCGTAAACAATTCTTCAGTTTTGACTTATTTCTGTTGTTCCAGTTAAATTCTGAACTTTGGTATATTCAGAGACCTATAGTAGAATATTTCGGCGAATATTTTCGTAGTACATTCCTTTCTTAAAAGGCCTATTTCAAAGCATATTGTTTGGCATTTCAGGAAAAAAGGGTCAAAATGACCCATAAAAAGAGGAGTTAGAGTCTTAAAATGCTCCACAAAAAAGATCGTCGTAGTTTTTTACATCAAATTGCTGAACACATTATATACCAAAAATATGATCAAATATGGATTTCGTGTGTCGATTCACCATAAGAATGTTGGAGTACTTTGATTGCTTCTAAAAAAAAATTCAGACGTAAACTTTCAAGACGCCGATACAGGGTTATTTTTTTGTCCTCTCTACTAGTATCTGTTGTCAGTTTATTGTTCGTTTGTTGTTGTTGTTTTACAGTGTTAATTGCTGAAATTCATTCAATTTCTTTGCCTTGAAAGAGTCAAAACCCAGGAATACTAAATATTAAGCAGAGACCTAAAATAATGAAATCTTAATTTTTATTATTACATATATTGTAATTATTTTCTTAAAAAAACTTTTAATAGTAAAGTTCCTGATATACAGTTTTTTCTATATTTTTAAATCTGAACACAACAAGAGTGGTGACATTTTTAGTGCATTGTAAAGTAGACATGATCCGATTAAGTATGGAATAAAATATCCAGTAAACGGGCTTTGCGGCTCTGATCACAAAGATGTGACTCTATCTCACCGCTGACTCTATCTCAGTCTTATTGGCATAGACCAGAGATTTCACTAAACACCAAAAAAGGAAATCGCACAATCTTTGTAACCAGTTGACTACAGAATTTCGTTAGATAATACGTTCTAAAAATCTTTAATCCAATAAATCTATTATTTTTTGTATTCCTTTTATCTCCTTTTATTTTTATGTAGCTACATTTTTCACTGAAACCGATTTGCAATGATATATAGCTTTATATTCACTTACAATAGTCGCTTGACTAGGCTAAACGATATCTCTCTGTCTTTGTCAGTTTCAGTGATACGAACGCCAATGCTGCCAGCACACATAAAGCAAACGCACACGTACGCATGCTGGGATATTCCGCCTTAATTACCAACACCACGACGTATTTGCGCCCAGTGTTGATAACCTTCCCGTACCGTAGGCATAGTAGATAGTAATTTGAAGCAAAAGGGCCAAATTCGCAAAAGTTGTTGACAATTACAGCACAAATTCGATAGAACATTTGGGCGCAGAATACACACACACACACACACATACACTACACGAGCCGATTAAAATTTTCATATTCATGACAACCTTTCTTTATTACTTTTAACCCTGCACTATCTCGTCATGTCTGTTTGAAATGATTTCAGATATAGAAACAAAATATTCGGGGAACTTTAGTCAGTACTGTTCCGAGAATATAACGTACCGAAAAATTAAAATCTCGTTGGACAATAATTGCACACTAAGTGAGATTTTAGTGGTTTACCAAATGTAATGACAATAAAAACAAAAAAAACAACAACAATTTTTGACCACATTAGATTAGATTTTGTTTTTTTTAATTACATTGGGTTTTCACGCCAAGCTTGTTTGTTGCTTGTTGTTGTTTTGTACATGTATTTTGTTATTGTTCGATTCTTTTATTTAGTTTTGTAGGTGTATTTGTTTTTGTAAAAAAATTGAACCAAAAAATCCCCTTTTTTATCACTTTATTGAAAAGCTGCTAAAAGGTTTTCTACGAAATGGAACTAATTCCGAACATCTAGTTTGGGGGTTACAGCTCTTTGAAGAGTTTGAAAAAACATGTTCAGGTTTCAAAACTTGGCTTTAGCTAAGATTTTTTTTGCATTTTCGTTGGTATCTTTCGTAAAGCTTGAGAAATGTATACACAAAATTAAGTCATTTGTAGGTCTCTAGAGTCCTCAGCTAAGGAGTTACAGATTTTTGAATTATTAGGAAAAACATGCAAGTTGTGGAAACTCTTTTTTTAACTAAAATTTTCTCGCATTTTCGTTGGCAACACACTTTCGTAAAACATGAAAAATTATCCAACAAATTAAGTTATTTGCAAGTCTCTAGAGCTCTCAGTTTAGGAGGTACCGATTTTTGAATTATTAGGAAAAAGGTGCAAATTGTGAAAACTCTTCTTTAACTAACATTTTTTCGCGTTTTTGTTGGTATTTCAAGAATTTCGAGCACACTTTCGTAAAGCATGAGAAATTATCCAAAAAATCAAATCATTTCCAGGTCTCTGGAGTTCTCAGTTTAGGAGTTACATGCAAGTTGTAAAAAGTCTTGTTTAATTAAAATGTTTTCGCATTTTTGTTGGTATTTCGAGAATTCCGAGCACACTTTCGTAAAACATGAGAAAATATCCATAAAATAACATCTTTAACTGATCTCTAAAACTCCAAGTTATAGCTTTTTAAATGTTTCGGAAAAACATGCCAAGTTTGGGAACTCTTCTTTACGTACAATTTCTTCCCAATTTCACTAACATCTCAAGGAGTTTCAGCAAATATTCGTAAAACATGTGAGATTGCCTACAAAATCAAATCTTTTCAATATTCAAGGTGGTCAGTTTAAGAGTTACAGACTTTTGAATTATTAGAAAAAACATACCAATTTCGAAAACTTTTCTTTATTTATATTGTTGCATTTTCATTAATGTTACAAGAAGTTTGACCAAATTTTCGTTCAACATGTTTAATACAAAATCAATTCTTTTCAAGGTCCTTCGAGCTGTCAGTTCAGAAAGTTTACAGATTTTTTATATTAATTATAGGAAAAACCTGTAACTAAAGTTTTCAAGCATTTTTATTTTTATTACAAGAAGTTTAAGCAAATTTTTGTTAACATGTGAGATTTTCTACAAAATCACAACTTTCCAGGTCCCTAGAGCTACAGTTACAGATCTTTTAAGAATTAAAAAAATCTCTTAATGTTAGAAACTCTCTCTTATTTAAGATTTTCTTTCTTTTACAATTAAATTCAAATTATTTTTAACACATTTTTGGAAAACTCAACGATTTTCTGCCAGATTCAAATCTCTTTCAACTCTTTAAGGGGGGGGTAAGGGATGAGCAGTTTCGGAAAATCGATTTTTTTTTTTTACATTTTCTTAAAGTTTAACATTTCAAAAATGTTGTGTCAAAATTTCAAATCAATCGGAGCAAAACTGTCAACATAATGCGCTCCTGAGTGGCGCCTTCTTTATCTCCGAAATTACCACTATTGCGCCGGAAAAGTACTTTATGGACCTGGGATCGATGATTCAGTGTAAGTTACAAAAAAAAATTGTTTCCTCACTTTTGAGAAAAAAAAAATTTAAACGCGTTTTTCTGAAAACCATTTTTTCGAAGTCGGTGAACACGATCCTGCAAAATCTATTCAATGGATTCTTTTCAAACTTGGAACATACTTTCTTGGTATAAAATGCCTCTCCCCTACACTTTTCAAATTTTTCCATTTTTATTTTTAGGTAGTTTTTTATTTAAAAAATGGCGGAAAATTTAGCGCAAAATCGCGTTTTTTGCTTCAGTAGCCCACGAATTGTTGAAAACCGCAAATAAAAACTTTTCAACGATTGGGGGGGGAGGATTAACTCATACTCTAAGTAAATTGGCCAACTTTTTTGATTTCAGATAATTCTACGCCGACTTATCGTGTTCACCGCACAACGTGTTTTCAAAAAGACGTTCTGGGAAACCCGCTGTCTCCGGCTTATTTTTCAATATTTTGTTACGAAAATTTCACGAAATATTCTCTAAATGATGCTTTATAATTTAAAAAAAGTTTCAATAAATTTGCTTCAGCTGCATCTCCGTAAAAAATTAGCGAAAAAAGTGTTTTTTGATTCAAATTATCCCTTACCCCCCCCTTAAAGCTTACAGTTTAGAAGATACAACTTTTTTAATATAAAAAAAACACTAGTTTAAAAAAATTTTTTGCCGCAGATTTTCTCATATTTCCGGTGTGTTTTCAATTATTTAAAAAAAAATTGTCTAAAATTCATGAGAATTTATTTCAGGACCCTAATCCCTAGGGCCCATAATAAGAAAGCTACAGTTGATAATTACCTTTCTTATTAGATATTAATTCTCTCGTTTTGTTTACCCTATGGTCAAAAATAAACTGAAAATATAGTTACAGAGTGAAAAATTGGACCGAATGGAATCACGTTTATAATAAATTGGACTGGTTTATAATAAATTAAAAAATTAATAATAATAATATAAATAATATAAATAATAATAATATAAATAAAAATAAAAATAAAATCAAAAAAATAAATTCAAATAAACTTATAATAAATTGGACTACTTTAATATTAACACACTTTGTTATTAGTAAAGTAAAAACTTATCAGGCCCGCATTAGGAATATTATGATTAGATCTCCTAGAAATATTAGTCTGCAAACGGCTAATAGACTCTGCAAAGAAATGACATTAAGTGGTGAGAAGTAAATATATGTATATTCAATAACTATTTGCAAATATTGACGAAATTTTATATTTTTTAGACTTAAAAAAAATGTTTTAACAAACCAAAATCTAAACAGTTCTTTGATCGTTTTAAAGTATTTTCACCAAGTCTGAAATCAATAGGCCTTTTATATCAAGTTTCTTTATACAACACCTCAACCCATGTTTTGCCCCTTTAGACCCCGAATTTATGTAATCCCGTCTTAGCGGAGGTTTATTTTTTAAGATATACTTACGAAAAACTCAACAATTCAATGACAAAGCTGATTAAAGATTATTTTTATTTATCGCAAATATCGAGAAAACCCGATATTCGAAAAAATACTTAGAAATAAAACAAAATGACTTGCATTAGAGGGCAAAAAACCTTTGGCTATTTTGGTCGAAGCCGAAGATTTAAAATAAACGTACAAGCCGAATACCGAAGCCAAATATCCGGTTGGACATAAATTATTACTCATAATTCAGAGTCTACAAGAATTCAGAGCAACAAATGACTTCTGTAAACCCTCCTTTAGCTTCAAACTTTCTTCTTTCCGTAGGAATTTCGAGAGCTAAATCTACTTTCCAGTGGAATTTCAATTACTTTGTGAACATTTTTAAGATTTTCAGCCATTTATGGCAGGTTCCTAAAGCCCACAATTCAAACAACAACAAACGCCTTACCCCAAGTAATAATTTCAGTTTCGGTTACTCATAACCACAAAACAATTCTTTCTGTTTATTCGTTGATACAACTGAAATGCATTAATGGAATTTTTTCGACAAGTCAGCAGACGTGTGGCTTTCGTCTGCTCACTAACAAACTGCAAGTTCATGAATTTTAATTTTTCTACCCCATCGCATAGAATGCAAATGGGTTACGAAACGATGGCTACCGGTACACAAATTTGTTTGTTTACATTCGATTCGAGAAATTTTATTGCTTTCAAAAGGAAAATATTTAGTATAGAAAAAACTGCATAGTTTTTGTTGTGGCTGTGCTTAGGCACCAACAGCTCCAGGTGCACTGCCAGCCACGCCGGGATTTCCTATTTTCGACAGTTGATCCTTCGCGAATTTTGTGCCATCGGCCAATGATTGAGCGGCAACATCCAGTATTTTCTGTAAAAACAAAAACAACAACAACAGTATATAATTACGATTCGACAACTGTTAGTAGGTCTTGGCCCATAAGTGAAGACTTAAACGCCGTGGAACGACGAAGATGGAAATCCCTAGTCTTTTCCTTCTTCAATAACTTGAATGATCTCAGTACAGTTAACATTAAAAACTTGCTTGAGTTCATCCACAATTCAAAATGACAAAACAAAATAGGTTTCTCGATTTGCAATAAGACAGACCAGACAACTTGTGGGATCACAACGAGCCCATTTCGCGGCGTAAGTGTGTCTTCCGGCAAGTCCCATGGCACCTTAACCTAACCTAACTTTCCCGGCGTGAATTTGGTGCTGGTGTATCTCGTGTGGACTCGAATTCGACACTTTTATTTGTTCACATACTTATCTATTCATCCAAAATTGGTTCTCATTGCCAAATATGATGAAAATCACTTATTATGCGGAATGTTTCACGAACGAAGCAGTGACTTCCAACATAAAATTGGTTGATAAGAAGATAACAAGATAACAAATTTAATAGATAACAAATTTCGAGATTTCTCGCTTGAAAATATCTACACATGTACTAACTAATCTAACTTCCAGACACCAAGAATATTTACAGTCATATTTTTCTTGTGATATTTAAGAATGAATGGGCCTAAGCCGACTATGCTCTCTCTTTTTATTACTGCAAACAATCTTTATACAGAACTCACCTTCACGGTGTCATCATTACTCAAAGCGTTCTGCACTTGACTCATAAGCTTCTGCAGACTCTCGCTGACATCATTGATTGGATCATCGCGGCGCACGCGTCCCATTTCAATGAGCTGTAAAAAATTAAAAAAAAATTAAAATTATTTAATTGTACAAATTTTACTGCAAACAATGGTGTTTCAGTTGATCTGAGCAAACTTAGTTAAGCACAATTTGAATTGAATTAATCTATGAATTAATTAACAATCAATTAGTCCAAACCATTCACGTGTACCTACACCCATCCCTGACTGAAGGAAGCTAGTTTATATCTTCTCTTCTCATGCAAAAACAACACCAGATCTAGCACTGGGTGCCGCAGATCTCTTAACCCTCAAATGCATGAATTATTTTCACGTTTGCTAAATAAAAATAGGGGTTTCTTTTTAACACAGAAAACCACTGAAAAGTGAATTAAATATTAATAAACTTCTAAATATTAGCAAACAGATTTCGAATGTGGTTGTCGTTTCAAAATATTATATCGGGGTTTAATTTGAAGATATACACAAATATGTTAGTGTGCCTTAAGGCATCAATATGCATTTGAGGGTTAACGAGATGGGCCAGCACTACAGTATTCACCTCATTTGTGTACCCCGTCACCGGAACATAGAAAGAATTGGAATTCGGCAGCCCGGGATTGCAATCCCTATTAGGCACTGAGTACAAAGAGCCGCCGCCAGTGTTGCCAATTAAGTGTCTTTTTCCACTGGATCAGTTGAATCTTAGTATCCAAAACGCGAAAATTCTTTATTCTTGTGTCTAGTGGTTTTCTTATCTTAGTTGATGGCATTGTTTACCATTTTAAGACGACGCCAATTTTAGCTGCCAAACAAACATTACAAACACAGTTTGCTTGGTGTATTGTTGTTTTGTATTCATTGATCACTGCAAACAGATCTGTTATCATAAATTTTCAGTCAATCCAGACGAAATTATTCAAACACTTGGGTACAGCATTCGCTTCAATTGATGGCTTTGTTCACTTTGCCACTTTCAGTTTTATGAATTAATTTTTTTTATTAAGTACTTTTATGAAGAACTTTTTGCTATTACTCAGTTGACAGATATGACTTGATTTACTTTAACTCTTATTTTTTATGTTCATTTTTCAAGAATTTTTTTTTTTAATTGTATACATTTTTCAAGAAACAACTACCTACTAGTAAAAATCTTTAAATTAATAAATATATTTGATATCTGCTTCTATTTTTATTTAATAATCAAACTTAATGACTAAAAACGAACAAAACACATGCATGATTAAATTGAAAATAATGAATAAGTTAAAGAAAATATAAAAAAAAATTCAATTAATAATAACACTGTGCTACATAAAACCACTTTTGTTGAGATCCATCCAAATGTTAATAAAGGCGTACAACTAGATGTCATCCATAGTAATCTGGCATACTCAGTTTTTCATTTTCTGATCCAATATCTTTTTAAAAGGACTTCCAAATTTTAAGAACATAAGCATTTCAAAAAGCATTTTTTTTAATATTTGCGGTTGTGGCATGATGAAGATATGGGTATCAAATGAAAGAAGAAACTTGTAGATTTTTGATTATATTTTCTATTTCTAACTTTCAAGGTCAAAATATGTCAGTAAGGAGAGAAAAAATACCCGTTTTGGATCTCAATCTGTAGTATCATACCTCTTAATTTTATTCTTCTATCTTTATGGGTTAAGAGTAAAAAGACTCAAAAAAGGAAATTTTGTTAGAAAGCGACAATTTTAATCTTTCATTTGATATCCATATCTTTATCCATGCATAACCTCAAATATTAAACAAATCGTTGAAATGCGAAATGTCCTCTAGTTTCATGCCTATATCTTTCTTCCTCCTGACTGACCTGACTGACATATTTTGGATGCGTCAAAAGTACTGTTGCACGGTGTAATTGAAACAGTCTTTGCACAGTCTTTAGATTTTAAATAAGGCACATAGTATACTTTACTAGATTTGCTTATTCCTTCTCACCTAATAGAAGCGATTCATGTATTTCGAGAGAGCAGAGAACAACTTAGAGAGAACTTCTTATCTCTATTCGTTTCACTGTTTACATATTTCTAAAACAGAGCATCACTAGAGTCGCAGGTTCCTCAAAGAAACCCGCAAGTTCAGACCACTAACCCCTTTCACAATTCTCCTCTACTGTCCGTTTCTCCCTCTCCCACCTCTCCCTGTAGGCACAGTACAATGGTCCCAATGGACTTGGCACTCAGACCTATAGACTCCCCGCCCATAAAGCAATAGATAAAGCATTTTTTATTGTGAGAGCATGTCAACGTGCTCAGAGAGCAATTGATACGCTCATTGCTGTTGTTGCCATAAATTCGTTAGACTCTCACAAACGACTCAGTACCGACGACTGATATAGAAAATAATCATGCAAGGCTTTAGTTTCTTATGAATGGTGTCTTCCAGTATTTTCAGAATCGTATTTAATTTATATGTATATGTTATCTTGGCGGAAATTATGCTGATTTGAAAACAAAATATTACTATACTTTGTTGTGGGTTTTCTTATGAGGTTATCACTTTTGCTTTGTTGTTTGTTTGCTCGCGGTCGATGACTAAAGATTTGCAAACCGCAAAGATGTTCTATGAATATATTTATAAAATTAATATTTCTACATATTGTCGAACATTTCTCAAGTCGTTTTGAGCTGGAGTCGCCCTACAATCTGAGACACATTTCATTCTGTTATTTCTACCTCTTTCAAAATGATTCATGGCGTATTGAACAATAGATGAAGTATTGACAGACTTGGCTAAATCATTTCGGATGATCCTGAACAGAGCTTTACGTAACGAAATTTATTCATAATTTGGAGACGCTTTAGAATCCGAGACAAGTTTCGTTCTTTTCTCCCTTCCTATTCCAAAGTTATCCGTCAAGGCAATAGTCTATTACTCAAAATTGTCCTGCAGTGCTGGGAGACACTAGAAAAGTTTGGTGCTAACCGCAAGCTACACATTTAATTTACTGGGTACCGGACTCAAAGGCATAGAGGGAAACGAGGAAGTGCCTCTGGTCGTATCGTAGAATCGTACTAACTCTCCCAGGAATAGACTGCAGAGCCTTAATAGGCGCCTTAACGAGGCACTGCCTAGTAGCAGCACATGCGCATAGAATGGCCATAACAAACGATGACTGTTACAGGAAATGCATGGAGGTGGAACACCTACTGTGCTACTCCTCGCTATCTCAAGAACTCGTTTGATGTGCTTAGGAGCGTCAACCTTCACAGGACTCGAACTGATTCCGAAGGAAGACGTAAAACCTCTGTGGTCTACTAGCATCCTAAGAGATCACTACTTCAATCGCACCTAAACGCAACTCCAACTGGCTAAGGACTCAATATGCATGGTCTTACTGGCAGCCAGCATAAGCTAACCTATCCATGGCTACCAAATCAAAGTTGACAAACCATGGATAAAGTATTCACAGACATGGCTAAATTACTTCTTTTGATGATCCTCATTACCGAGCTTTGTATATATAGTTTTTGATTACTTATACGTCAGGATATCCATTCATGATTCTTGAAGAAATCATACTATATACGAGCATATACTCGTAGAGCATATACAAATATATGTATGGATATATGTATGTACGCACTCTTCTTCTTTGCATTGCAGCCATTTCTCTGGTCATTGCTTACCTGCACGCAGCACAGCACAACAAAAACTCCCAGGATGCATTTCAATATGGCAGACATGATTCTTCTTCGTTGCTAATTCTTTGATTTCCTCAAACCCGAACACAGTAGAAACCACTCGACGCAAAGTTCAAATCAAAACTGATCCGCCTCGCTGTGGCCAAGCCGCACTTCATTTACTCGGTTCGGCTTATCGCAATCACGTTTCCCGGTTATCAGCAACGCAGTCTGTCTGCGTTCAGCGTTGATAACCTTTCGAACTGCGCAGCTCTTGCACGTTTAGTGGCGACTTATACGCGTCGCATAGGACACATTTGGCATAGATGGAAAATTGGAAGAGACATCGGTCGATTCGACGATCGATTACAGTGGCACTTTGCTAATTCCGGCGCACCTTCGTACAGTTGGAGTGAACGATACTCTACGAATGCGTATGTCAATGTTTTCTTGTTTTATATATCACAATTTTCCTGTTTGATTTTTAATATTGTCATTGATTTTGTAGGAGCAGCACGTAATTTTTGCGATACGTGATTTTTTTAATAGTTTTTATACTTTTTTTACTTTTTATACGAACGCACCTTTTTACAAAAACACTTTGGCCAAGTTTGACAAAATCGTGGCAGATTTGTGGTTCGGTATTGTCCATACATTGTAGTCAGCATGCCCCTCAGCCTGGAAGCCCAGTTGCGGGTATCGCGGTTAGTGCGATGGAGCGAGCCCGACGACGAGGAACGACAGAGACGGCTAACTGCTTTTCGCGAGTCCGACTCGATGGAAAACTTGGTCGAAGCCAGCGAATCGTCAAGTGAGGTGGACGTGAACGACTACGAGATGGCTCCGATCGAGAATCGCGAGCAAATGATGGACATTGTGAAACAGTCCATTCTCGAGCTGCCGCCCGACTATCAACAACGACTGATGTCCCATTGGGAGGCGGTGAATCCCGAACAGTTTCTGTTCTACAATAAAAAATCGAGGATGTCCAATCTACTGGCGCCGGAGACGCGCGAGTCAGAGCAGCGATCGACCATAGTCGCTGAGGTGCCATCGGAAGTTTCCGAAGTGTTTCGCGACAAATTTTCGCGAATATCACTAAAGCCAAGCATAATGACTGTCGCCTCGAAGTTCGTCATAAAATCGACCAAATCCAGATTTCGAACAGTAAAACCCGAATACTTGCAAAAGCGCCTAGACATGAAAACCAGTCACGAGTACGTGCGCGACGCTGCCCTGAAAAAACTCACCCGCAGCGTCATACACAAGTTGAATTTCATCCGGAAGGCGTCGTGCTGCTACAGAGACTTCAACGACGTGAGCCACGATCACAAGCGTGTCTTCAGTTGGGACGAGGCACATTTTCACAGTCGCCGCAATATAAGGGGAACAGTCTGGATCGAAATACTGCAGAGTACCTTTTCGCCGGCATGTTTGGACATATTGAAATTTAAAAAAGACGTCGAGGAAATACTGCGATTTATGAATATGCTGTTTCTGGCTTTCGACAAGGAGACCCAGGATGAGGAAGTCGTCGAGACGGTGGTTAACTGTGTGGAGTGAGTATGAATGCGATGATTAGGTTAGGTACGAGAGTCGAACAACAACTGCCCGTAACACTGCGTCCGCGTCGAACTATTGTGTCGCGTTCCTTTTCTTTATTGCAGGAGTTCAAGGAACTCCTTGATTTACCTTAAATCGGTTCTTAGACAGCGCTTTCGTCTGTATCAATTCCCTTCCTAGCATACACTTGCTTACGTTTACTACGGCAGGACATGTTGTTATGATGTGTACAGATGTTCCATCGTCTCCCAGACAGAATCTGCATAGATCGCTATCGGTCATTCCCAGACACGCTCTATGCATATTTAGCAGACAGTTTCCACTCAAGATCCCCGTCATGAATTTAAGCTCCGTTCTGCTTAGATCCAGCAGGTACTTAGATTTCCTCTCAGAGTAAGCTGGAATGAATAGCTTGGAACAATGTTGTTCCACTGTGTAGGACCATTTATGATTAGCCCGATTCATGAATTCCTGTTTGGTACAATGTCTGTAATGAGTGGGTTCAGATTCAAAGGGCCGCCTTTGCCAATCTATTCGCTTCTTCATTTCCATTGTGCCCACAATGTGCAGGGACACAGTGTATTAGTTATCGCTCAGTTACCCTGTGACAATGCCTGAAGAACACATGCTGTCTCTCAAACTAGTTTGGAGTCAAATGTCATTGAGCTCAAGGCCTTGATTGGAGCCTGACTGTTAGACATTATCAATATCCTCCTTCTCCTATCCTTAAGGGTTAGTATTTTCCTGGCACACTCATATATGGTAAAGATCTCATCCTAGAAGGTCGTAGCCTTGTCTCCAAGACTGGCTGTAAGCTGGAGCTAGTATTATAAATACCCGCTCCCGTTCATTCTTCCGTCTGGGATTCATCGGTGTACCAGACAACATCATCAGACTTGAGACTGATTCTTTTGTCAGCCCAGTCTTCCCTGTGCGGTATGTATGTTTTATACTTTCTTCTGAAGAGGTGCTTCTACGGCATCAGATCAACAGGCATCCAGAGACCTCCATCTCACCTTACCAATTTCTTGTGCATCCCACGGTATGAATCCACAATGAACCAGTCTTTACATGCTAGTGGTTGCAGCCATTTGCACAATTAGTTTCAACAGTAGCATCCCCAATAAAACATTTAGGGTGATGAAACATCGATAGTACATCATTGGCAATTCTTTGGTCGCTGCCGGTAGAGATCGACAAAGAAGAATCAAGGGTACACTGTCGCCACCATAAAGACAGAGAGAGACAACTTGAAATTATTTGGAAATTCCAAGGAGCGAAAGAAAACTTAGTTAAAATTCTTTGGAAATTTCAACGATGTAGGTAGGTTGGTTTTATGTAGTAGCTGCTACTGTATGAGACTCTTAGGCCTCTATATGCGCCCGTTGTGATACCACAAATTCCATGATTCAACGATCTGAATACAGATTAAAGTTGAGAAGCAAACAATTTAATAGACCATTGTTGCTCTGTCTGTCTGGAGTCGAGCACAGAGAAGATTGGCAAACGATTAGAGTACACAATCTACTAAGCTTCATTTTATGCTGGACAACTGCCATTGCACATTATTGTCGAGCAGGATTGACGAATAATTCGATATTTTCAGTATTTTCTCTTAATACTTCAGTAAAGTCATATAGCGCTCGATAGCCCAGCGGGTAGCATGCAGGCTTCTCATACCAGAGGCCCTGGGTTCGATTCCTAGCTCGGGCTGGTGAGACACTCGTCTACTTCTAACGCTATCCGCATGAAGCAAATGAAAATATCGTAGGTCGCATATCGTCCGGTTAATCACATAAAGGACATTACTTGCAGGCAGGCATATGCTTTTCTCGACATATACACGATAATTGAAGCGCAGTACTCGGAACAGCTGACTGTGCTGACGCAGAGAATCAACAAGCTAACCGACGCCGACCAAGCGCGATTCAGTGACAGTCGCTTACGCAAGCGACTTTTGGAAGAGAAGCTTGTCAACTATG